>BLKR01016764.1:0-20753 GCA_011170035.1 Teleogryllus occipitalis | reverse complement strand
AAGGGCGGGAATATTTTTCAGAAAATGCCGAAGTCTATTACTATAACACTCGACGTAGAAATCATATTCATCAGGTGACAGTATCAACAGCTCATTACAAAAAATGCACATACAATACATGTACATTATTTTACAACACTTTGTCAGATGACATTAAACGATTAAATTCGATAGAAAAGTTTAAATCCCAAGTGAAATCGTTTCTGCTGCATAACTGTTTCTATACAATTAGAGACTATACTGAGCATCACAAGAAAAGTAACATTATTTTTAACAATGAGACATAATGCATTATTTACCATTTGGACTGTATAAATGATTATAAACAACCTGTAACAACTATTGTACTACAGCTTCCGGGTCAATGACCCCCATCTCGATCAGGTTTTTCGTCCAGTTTCCCTGATCCATTGAGCAAATGCTGAGATGGCCCCTTGTTTTGCTTCTGGACATAAATGTAACTTCATTTTCTGTGCACGTCTTCTAGAATTCAGTGGGAAATACAATAATTCCAATTATCGTTTCCATGTTGTCGCGGCAGGAAGTAATAAGAGCCAAAATTTATTGCTTATTTCTCTTGAAAATAGATTTTATTACATGGGAGTTTTTTGTTGTTGTTTTTTTCTCCCTTTCAAAATTCAAAATTTATTGCTTGTTTATCCTTGAAAATAGATTTTATTACATGGGAGTTTTTTTCTTTCTTTTTTTTCTCCCTTTCAAAAATTCAAAATTTAAGTAGTATATGACTTAGTGTAGGGATCACAGAATTTTGAAAATGTGCACACAATTCACTTTTCCCCATAGCACGTCATACGCAGTTTTTAACTGTTTTTTGACGTAAAATAAAAAAAATAAAAAAATATTAGATTTCTGGAGATATGAGGAACCCCCACATCACTATCTCATGGTGGAAAAACCCGTACCGTCCACGTAACTCCCAATATGCTTAGTCCCCGTATTGGTAGACATAATCGCTCCTGCAAGAGCCATCGAGGCTGGCAACGCATGTTAAACCACTCGACAACGTGATCCAATTTGAGCTCTTATGGTTACGTTCTGTGGAATATTGGTGAATTTTAACTCCATAATAGTCGGCAGATGGTCTGTAAACCAGAAACCATAAGAGGGAGGCCCTGTGGAAGTGTTAGCGGTCTCCCTCTGTGCATTTCACCGCTGGAATAGTTCAAATCCTGGTCGAACTATGTGGAGATATGGTGGACAAAGCGGATGGAGGTTTCTTTTAGAGCTTTTCTCGTAATTCTCCTGTTTACCTACCCTTCAGTCCATCAGATCAACAATCATATCATCTACCACGTAATGCCCTGCATCCCCGCGATTATATCGTTAAGTTTGAGAAAATGATCAATAAAGAACCTGCGATATCTCGCATATTATTACTTATGGTTTAAGAATATGCTGTCAAAAAAGAGTTCTCGGATAGGTCCCTTCCATGAGCAATAGAAATTGAAAACCGACCAGGCTGCTATAAACTCTCTGCAGAATTTATGCTGTTGGAACGAAGTCTGGTGGTACAATTGGCTTTAGTACAAATAGTTTTTGCTGCGTGATTTGGTAGTTAAAGTGAGTTTGAGGATTGGGGAATTAACAAAGAACAGCAAAACAACATAGGATTCCCTAACTTTATTTCGATTGACAGCTCTCTTAATTTTGTATGGCGGAATTCATACTCTCAGCGGGTGGGTTTTTAAAAGAACCCTTCTTTGTCCAGGTTAAAATTCACGTAGTCCTCTTCAGATTAAAAAATGTGTTTGTTAATAGTTAGTGTGTTTCTCAGAACAGTTTGATAGGGAAAATTTATAATAAAAGGAATCTCAAACTGAAAGATAAACAACCCACACTGCATATTGTTTTTATTCTTTATTAATTCGAGAGTTAAATTTCGTTCAGTCATTTTTGATGATTTTCTGCTAGTATGTTCGTAATTTCCTACCCATCAAAATTATGTAGTACCTATTTCTAGGTTTGGACTCGAGGCTTAATTATTAGTATCATAATAAAGAGAAGCCCATCAGAAAAATGAATTGCAAAGAGCACTTTTCTGTGCCCAGAGCGAAGGTAAGAGCGACGAGGTTCATGAAAGGGGAAAGGAAGATGAAAAGGGCAGAAAGTGGGTCGCTCATCAGAATACGCATTTTTTGAATTGATCAATATTCTCTTTAAAATGCCAATTTACTGGAGTACGGTTGGTCCGAGTAAAACTAATGAAGCTAATTTCGTTGATACCAGTACGAATAGAGGAGAACACACATGATTGGAGAAACTACAACTGTAAGATAAGACAATATCAGACAAACGTAATTAATGATCTCGATCGGCATTCGACGTAGAGCCAAAATATTAATATGAAAAGACACGAGGAATTATGAATAAACAGTCACCTTAGCGTACTGTGGTTTCAAGAACATCGGCTTTCGTCGAATACTTTAACTATCATGCCACTTTTTATAAACTATTCCAGAAGTGCCAACAAAACATCTACTATTGCGAAGAAATAAACCATTTTTAATAAATAAGGGACTAATATGAACTTATCCGTCTTCTCATTAATTCACCTTGTGTGAGGCCGTACGGTCTCATTTACACGCTTATATGTACACGGTTTCATTTATACGATTATTACAGTCACGCTTACATTTATCAGATGAAAAGTTGTCTGTAAGGGCTTATTGTCTCACACGTATATATAAAAATTCCAAAAGGACAATAGTTCTTCAAAATATTTTTATTTGGTTACAAGAAATGGCAATGCGTAAATAATTTGATTTAAATATTTTCGGTATTCGTTTATTAGGTTCTAATTTAAATCTTAATGAACTGCCGGTGGTAAACATTGTTACTTTCTCGCCCTAAGTAATGCTTAGGTAATGCTATTTATACTGCAATTTCTCTCAGAATAAACACTATATTTTTTTCTAAAACTCAAATTTTTTAAAAATTGTACTAGACCTTACTTCAAAATCTATCTTTAAGGAACAGATTTTATTAAGGGGGAAATATCTATCCTTAATATTTTCGTTGTAGAAAGAGGTCGAAAAAAGTTTGAACTTTTACAATTTTCGAAAAATCAGAGTTTTCAACGAACATGAGATCTGCACCTCTCATATGTCCTTCACACTGTCCAATAGAAAACGTTGAAGCCATTTTTGAACATTTTGAAAATGTCCTAGGGGCTTCATTTAAAGTATGCACCAAAATTAAAATTTCTGTTTTAAAATTCAAGGAACTGCGACATTAGCCAGATTGATTGCGGGATGTCAGTTTTGGAGAAAATCGACTGAACGGTTAAGCCGCTAGCGTTGTTCACAAATGGGCACACCCAGATACTTTTGCCGTCATTTGATTTTTCGGTGTCAAGGATCCACACTACATGGATTCCATCTACACCACGTGTTAAGGGATTTTTTTAAATTTAGCTACTAGATATATCCACTATTTCGTTACCAGGATTCTGTAATAAAAAAAATTCTGCCGAAATTCCCTGCAGCATTACACAACCTTCTCTTTAGTTCGTAGAGAAAGTAAAACAGTAGCCGGCTACTAAGAGCTATGAGCAACGGACCGACGTTTCAGGAAGCGATAATCTGATGGGCTCCATTTGAACGATTTTGGTTATTGATCACTGATACATGATGGTTGTGCAGTTGTATGAGGTAAAAGATGAGTAGTTTGGTTGAACATAATTTCAACAAATTCTAATTGCCTTCTTCGAGATCTGCTCTCAGCTTACGCTTTCAAATGAAAGACATGGAAAAAAACGAGACAATCCACAGCAACCCTAGTAAGTCTGACTCTATTCGTAAATCTTAATATTCCGACTTCGTTGAAATTGTGGCTAATCTTGTTATTATGTATTGTCTTGGGTCCGTAAGATAAGTCACTCTTCGTCCAAAATAGAAATATCAACCTTCATAAACACCGAGAGACTTGTTGTGGCCGATTACGTCTATCTTGTTATTTCCCCAATCCCTTTAATTTTAATTTAATGAACCCTATATTAGTTCAGATTGTTATTATTATTGAGGAATTCCGGGGATGTGCATTGCTTTTCCGGAGATGTGCAAACTTGTGCATTACCAACCACCGGCATGATCGGTATTGTTGGGCATTTTTAAATGTGGGAATACATGGGTGCCTAACACTACTAGCAAATTTTGACTCATTTGTTCGCCACCAGGAACCGGCCTATGTCACATTGCAGCCTCTGCCATGCCTATGTCGCTCTTTAGCTGCATAAGCATGGATTCCGATTAGGACGAGTGTTGTCGGAGGATTTGATTCGAACATTTAGCCAGGAATCTTTCACATGCCTCAACCGTGACATCCCTGGTGAAGGATTTTCCGACCTTTGAAACTTCACCGCCCCAGCCAGGTTTGAAGTCGCCATTTTGGGTTTTACAAAGACACTGCACTTATTCCTATACCTTAGCGGTATGTTCGAACTCTTTATTTATTTATTTATTTATTTATTTATTTATTTATTTATTTATTTATTTATTTATTTATTTATTTATTTATTTATTTATTTATTTATTTATTTATTTATTTATTTATTTATTTATTTATTTATTTATTTATTTATTTATTTATTTATTTATTTATTTATTTATTTATTTATTTATTTATTTATCTATCTGTTTATCTAGTTAGTTAGTTTGTTTGTTTGTTTGTTTTTTGTTTGTTTGTTTATTATCGTATGACACGAAATTTTGGAAATGGTTGTAGTTTCGAAGTCTAATCTCACGTTGTAGAGGGGGAGAAACACCGCCACCTCCCAACATATAACATTCACAACATTTGCAGGATTAATTATCATACCAGTTGACGCACACAGAAACTGGAAATGTACAATGCAGGCCAGAAATCTCAACATGGCTATCGTTGGGACTTGCCGGTAAGGGGGTTTGTGTTGCGATACAATAATGATAGTGAAGATGATGTGATTAATGGACATGAATATGGAGAAGATGATGGAATGAGAGGCTCGGGGCTCCGAGCAAACCTGCCGCAAATCCACCGTTTCTAACGCTAATTCCACTATGATCGGTCGGAGGGTTCGAAGCCCGGACCCGGCGATAAAACAGGTGAAAAGCGAGCAGCCTGATGTATATATAAGGGTTGCCCCTAGTTATGGACGAGAGCTATCGATTCCGCTCCGTCTATCAGGGAGGGTGCTTGAAATATGTGCAAACTAAATAGTTTTGGAAACCATGACGGTTCTTGTAACTCTGCCTTCAAAGTTCACTATTTTATTTTTAAATTATATAAGTTTAAATTATTAGAACGAAGTAGATACATCGTTTGGACAACGTCCTACGTACGAATACTTTTCGAGAATTTCCACTTTAGGAGATTATTTCATAGTATCGCGGCACATTTCACGCCCCCTACGTATATGACAGCTTCGCTGTAAACGCCTCATGATTAAGTAGCACAAAGAGCGTGCTACCTGTAGTAACGGCTCACATTGTTGAGCCGCGTTGTTGTGTGTTATCCTCACTCACTCTTACTACAGGGACACTCGCCAGTAAAAATAAACCAAGGCACCCTCGTTAATACCTTTAAAAAGTCACTCTTTCACTTTTTCAACATTCTTGTGTATATAAACCCTCACTTTGTCATTTATTGACATTTTCGCGCGCAAGGAGCCCCTTCCGTAAAAGTAATAAGCACAAGGATGATCGCAATTAATTAAAATGCCTAGCGTTTTGAGAGTTAGTTACAATTTACTACATTGAACAACTGGAAACATCAATCGTGCCCAATTTCTAATTTTTTACTTAATCTCAGAAAAGAAACAAGATGATAGTTTGTGATACATTGATTTCTAAACACAAAGGAAAAAATCATTAAACAACTACTTGATATGTATGTCCATACTAAGACATCATTAAAAAGTAATAAAAAAGCAAAATAATTTTATGAATACGATATAAAATGTTTCAAAGATTTCTCAGCGGTTAGGTAATTACATTCTAAGCGGAGATACGGAGATGAACTTACATAATACATCTCTCAGAGTAGACATCCATTAGACGCAATCATCTCAAACTAGTATTTCAGACCTTTTACATGTAATCGTTTTTCCATGCAATATTGAACAATGAACGCTTAAAAGGATGGCGCAGGTCACATTTTTGTTGAACTCTCTGAATTTTCGAAAATTGCAAATTTAGAAATAATGCGAGAAAGTATATAATTGATAACCTTAAATGGTTAACAATTAATGTTCCAGCCTTTAAACATGTACCCCTCTAGTGAGAGTTGGGATTATAGAAGAGGAAGACCTATAATTGCAGTGGTGTTTCTTGTTTAATTATTATGAGAATTAAATGCTAGAAATTAGCAAAAATGTGAAATACGTGCGAATGTATGAAGATGGTGAGAACAGGCGCAAAAAGGTGCATGCATTTGAAAAAAGATGCAAACAGGTGCATCTAAAACACAGTTATGAGTTGAGACCATATTTTTGTGTAATTACTTATTTTTGGTCTTTGTACATACAGATCTCAAAATTGTAATCTTGACGAATCGTCGCATCTTAAGACAATATCTTTTTTTCGCTACATGTTTTTACATAGTCAGTACTATATTGCATATTTTACACATTTTGCTATTTTCACAACTTTTTTTAATTAATCAGTTTTTTTACGTTTTATTACTACATATTTTTTATGAAAATTTTTAAATTAAAAAAATTACAAATTAAAAAAATCTTTTCTTACATTATTACTGCGTGCTGTCTATGCGAGGTACGCTACGAGACACGGTCGGATGTTTTCAGTGCGGTGCGCGTGCTTCAGTTACCTCAGTGGGGGGAAGCGCGCATTAGGGACTGAGATCATCTTCACCTTTAGATGTAAAAAAGTAGCACTGACGTACTCGTAACGCGGCCATTAACATTAATTTCCGAGGAACAATTGGCAATCACGGACATGTAACACTTCGATGAGAATGCTGCAAGCTGCAGTGGTTGTTCGCTGGTCAAAGATATCGCCAGGTTGTACGACGGTTTCGATTGCGCCTAGTCTGACTGATCAACTACGGTCGTGGACAGCAATCCAGGACCTGCTCTCCAAATGATTTTTAAAGTTAGAATTAAAAAAAATTGTTTAGGGAATATCTTATAAATGTAATTTCCTATTATGCAAGTGTATTTTACAATTAGTGTATTTTAATATTACATATTATATTCGACTACATATTTATTACATATTCTTACCGTTTTTATTACACATTTATCTGCATATTTTGACGTTTAACACTATATATTTTTTCCGGTCTCTAGTTATGAGTGTATATTTCGTGTTATATTTGCAAGAGAAATTTGTCTGTACATTCTAATTGGGAGGGAATAAGGTGCAACACCTAAAATTCCTAGCTCTAGTAATAATATTTGTTAATGTATTGTAGATACTAATTGTGAGCTCATTTTATTACATCGTTAATCTTTTTTAATTTTTTAAATATTATATATTCAAACTTTTAAGAATTTTGCCATAATCCCGTGTGCGTTGCTCAAAATACGAGAACGCCTTGACCCTCCGACGATAAGAAAAGCCCAATGCGTGCCTTGCTGAAAGTAGGCTGCGGAGACGCTGCCACATCGTCGGTATCGGATTGTGTGGCGAGCGGCGTTTGCACTGTGCCGCTTTGGTGGCGCCAACCTGACGGCCACCTTCCCTCCCCCGCTTCTCCACTCCGCCACTCCTCACACTGCCCCTTCCCCCTGCCCCGTCCTCCACCGCCCTTCACTGACCTCGCCACCCTCCTCAGGGGCCCGTCTCTCTTCGGATCGCCACGCCCCCTTTCACCCCGCTCTAACGCCAGTCCTGCATCTACCTCGTGTCTGCCCTCTCCTCATTCCACATCATTCTCCTTTCCCCACACGGTGCCCTTGTAACTCGCCCTGCCACGCCCCCTTTCCCCCGCTCCAACGCCCGTCCGCCACCCACCTTGTCCCCGCCGTCTCGTCATTCCACCTCGTTCTCCTTTGCCCCGCTCCCCGCCACGCCCCCTTGCCCTGGCTCTCCACCTAACACGCCCTTCGTCGCCCAGCTACCCTCCCCGTTCCCGCTCCACCGAACCCCTCCTCGTCTACCCACGCCTCCTCCCTCCCCCTCCCTCCCCCACGTCGGCGCCACGCGCCGGGGCCCCCCGCCCGGACACCCACTTACCTGGGCGTGGCCGCAATAAAAAAGGCGCCGGCGCTCATCCAGCCGCGCTAATGTCATTTGCGGCGCCGCCGTGTCTGAGCCGCCCCCGCGCGTCCCCGCTCCCGCCCGCCCGCCCGCCCGGCGCCGTGCTTGCGCCCTCCCCCACCGACAACCCCCGCGTCTCGAATTTCATTTTCAGCCGGCGTTCCTGTGACCTTCCTCCGTAGAACGAATGCCGATATGATCCTTGGATTTCAGCGGGAAAGTAAAGTTGCTTTACTCCTGCCTTAACGTTACACGTTATTTTTTTCTTTTCGTGGTATTAATCATTATCACATTATTATTATTATTATTATTATTATTATTATTATTATTATTATTATTATTATTATTATTATTGTGTAGCACTTCTACGGAACAATATGTCGATTATTTCGTCTAATGTGCCCGATTCGTTTACACTAGTATCATAATTGATATTAAAGAAATAAATATTATTAGTATTTAGTGAATTTGTAAAACCAGGCTACATTGATTAAATTCTGTGTGAACCTACGATGAAACGGTTTTGTGGTTCACAGAATTCATGTAAATGTTCATGTTATTAAGCGTTGGTCCTGTCCCTCAACTTTCCCCTCCCCCTTTCGGGTTTTACTCATCCACATTTAAGTCGCTTTTTTCAAGCTCTTCTTTCCTTCCACTCATTCCCCGATTACTGGTGTTTAGTTGTTTTTTTTAAATTATAATGTTTCTCAGCATCAGCCTGTTCTTCCTTCGTTTTGGAACTCTTCAAACCATTTATCAATCCGATATATACTTACATACCCCTTCATCATACTTATCATGCCCCTCCATATGAACCTGATTTTCTACAAACATAACTTCAACACCGCCGTCGTCGCAGTGTCTATTTTGTAACACATCAGTGTGTGGAACGCACGGCTCACAATATATCTTAGCTTCTATAACGAGTAAATTATAATGATGTCATTTATTATATGGAGAGCAGTCTAACCTGTGTTTTGTAAGAGGTGTTATCAGAAGTATTTTGTTAAATACATACAAAAATTGGTTTGCTTTGAATGGTGAGGCACACACATTAAAAAAATTTTGTCCACAAACGTTTACTCTCTCCACCTTTCATTCATTAGCATCAATTTCACTCTTATTGTTCCCTATTAAATTAATATAGACCTTGGAAACAGTGGGGTGCTTCTTTCCTGAGTCCATCAGCCCTCGGTATTCGGGAATCAGACCTCCGATTTCGACCCTGGCACTTCAACCATGCGGCCACGAGTATCATGTCTCATATCGCGAACGTGAGGGATCGAGTCTCTGACTTTTCGTCGGATTTCCTTCGCGGGTGGCCTTTTCGTGCTCGCTCTTCCCGCCTTCAGTCTTTCGCCCGGGGTCCCCGGCTCCACACAACGTGGCCTGCAAAGTCCAGCAGTCCCCAAGCCTCGGAGCCGGCTGACGGACCGCTTCGAGGAGCCGAGGGCGGGGTGCCACAAAATGCGTGAACCGCGGGGGGGGCGAGGGGGAGAGCTCCACTCGTCGCGGGTCGAAGGACGCGGCCACGCGTGGGAGCCGACGCACGCAGGCCCGGCAATGCGCGAGGCGGGGGCGGGGCGGGGTGGAGAAGGGCGGGGGGAGAGCGGGATTTAGGCGCCAGGGGAAGGGAAGGAGTTACGTGTGGGAAAGGAGTAGGGGGGCGAGGGGATGGACGGGAAGGCGAAGCGGGGATCAGCGCTGTGCGTCGGATTAGAACGCCTGCGTTTGCAGCCCCTCCCCACCCCACCCCACCCCGCCACGAGCCTTTCCGCGCTTTGCCCAATCTTTTGGCCTCCATCTTTCTCCGAAAGCAGGGGTCGCAAAGTTGCAACCCGTTGATATACGTTACCTGCGACCACTCTAACCTCTTCGGTGAAATTGCAATGCTTAGTATTGTACTAAACATCCTTTGACTAATCGTTGAAGCTGTCAATAAAAAATGATTTTGGAGAGACCCTGCACAAGATATTAAAAATGTGGACAAATTTCTTAATTTAAAGCATCTCTTTTTACAACATCATACATTCTCGCACTATTTCTAATCCTTGCAATTTTCGAAAACTCAGAGAGTTCTACGAAAATGAAACCTACGGCATTTTATTAACCGTCCTTTACTGAATCCAATGAAATAACTTGAAGAAATTCAGAGACGTTTCTTAGAAAAGAAAATTGAAAATTGTGACGAGGGCATTGGAGAGCTCGGTTCAGTGTCTCGCAGGTTCCTACTTAGATATGCTTTTAGTTTTCTGTGTACTGGCGTGATTCAGACATTTCCAAACCCCATTGATCGTTTGATAAAAGAACCTTTTCTTCCCGTCCCTTCTTCCTCTGATTGGCAGCTGGTCAGGGGGTTATGCGCTCTCAATAGGGCTAAGGACCTCGCCGTGCGCACCACGTTTTCTCCACAACTCCAATCAGCTCCAAGTACCACAAGGACTCGTAGGACACGGGTGGATGTGGATGTAGAGAGTCGCTATGGACCTATAATAACCTCGGTCTACGGACCACTACATCTGGCGGTGTCAAGGAGTGCCAGGCTGATGCATGTGCATCACGTCTCAAAGTGCCGTGGGGGACGCGTAGGGGACATCGGTTTATTATAACAGGTATCGATGTTTAAGTCCAACGATGATGATACCGAGAGCGGTAGCTCAGTGCATCAACTGATGTCACTGCAGCGCCTCTGACCGAGAGGTCCTAGGTTCGAGTCCTGACGGTGGCAGGATTTCCGACTCTAGCTTTTCAGCTAGGTCGAATTCAGTCGCTGTCTGGAGGAGAATTCTAGCGGTAGTTTACCGTTGTTTCTCCGATCAACTCCAGGCGAATGCCGGACCAGTACCCCACCAAACGGACCACGGACCGCGCGCGATCTGTCTTTCCTCTCCCTCGTCCTATCCTCTCCCCTTACACACACACTTATATTAACATGAACTACACTTCCACATATTCCGGGAGACCGGTCGGGAGCTTAGAGCTGGTCCCGGCTGGGGCGGTGCCCCGCTGGTGAGTGAGTCCTGGTTACAGGAAAACCCCACCAGTCGACGGTAGGTCGAAGCCGGATCTCGCCATCCAGGGGGGAAAGATCACCGCCATTTTCCGAGAAAAACATGCACTACACTAACGGGACTACTGATCAAAGCATTTGACGCGCCCGGAAACACGAAAAAATCCAATGATGATGAAGATTTCAGACATGAAATAATTCTTCCTTGGATCGTTTATCAAAGTGTTCTTCCGTCGTCCGCTATGAAACTTGCATCTTGTGGTGTTTAGGGTTGTTGGCGTTAGTACAGCACTGGCAATGTAATTTTACATCAGGCAGCGCGTGCAATTTGAGTTAGCAAGAAAGAAGTAATGGCTACCCGCACTACCTTCTATTGACCGGAGAAGTGTGGACCTCGCAGGACATGCGCACTTTTGGACGTCGCTTAGAGCCCAACGGCCGCTTCGTAGATCCAAAGTTCATTATGAAAAATTGCTTCCCCTGAATCCCACTACTGTTCCTCTGCGTTTGTGCACTTTTTCCTCTAACGTACTGTATAAATACATAAAATTTACTTTCTCATTTTGAAAATATATTTTGATGTACTAGTTTTGTTAAGGTTAAGGAAGCTATTGTAGAGTATATTTTGTACTTTTCCTGCAATATAATAATATTTGCTCTTGAAGACATGTTTCTTTCATATTGATGTTAATCCTGAGCGCTAAATGAAAATATTGACTGAAGAAATTATTATATAATTGGACGTTGAAATGTATACATTTCAACTTCTGTTGTAGTTAATGGAAACGAAGACAAGAACAAGATTTATTCATTTTTCTGTTAGACCATGAGAAAAATAGGGCACTTAAGTGGAGGGAGACAGTTGCTTAACCGATAGAAAAGAGTATGCGGACTTTCAGGTGTGTGAAAGGTTAAATGAATTATTCAAGAGAAATTCAATGAACTTTCGTAATTTTAATTACGTATATTACTCGGTGCATGATGCTTTATTGGCGAATTCGCGAGTTCGCGAGTTTTGTCGGGAATTTATTAAAAATTATTTGGGTCCGCGCTTCAGGTGTGAGAGTATTGGATTCCAACACTCTCGGGAGACATGCGGTCTCTGTTCGCCGTTTTCCTCACATCTAGAGAGAAGAGCAATTAAATTTCAACATATCGTTCTTTGTCCGAACTTTTACAGCTTTTGTTCAGTACATTTATATTGGGTCCATATTCCTTAATTAAAATACTGGTCACTTGGAACTATAAGTTATACAAAGCGTTTAACCTGGTTCTTCAACGTTGTCGAGCTTCAAACTTACATTCGGTCATTTAGAAAGTCTTTCGCTGCATAATTTAATATTCTTTGGAAGTATGTTTGTAATGAACAGTATTTAATCACGATAAAAACAAGGCGACACCTTTTCACTTCTATTTTTCTCTATTATTGTCTGTGGGGCGTTAATTTAACACTGCTCTTTAATCATTTCCGGTACTATCGAAAATACTTCGCTTTCTTTTCTGTATTTTGACTACGGCAGATCAGAAACAATCAATAAAACGTGTTTCTGATTGCAGTTGTATTCTTCAAAATGTTATTCATTCCATGTCGCAATAAAAAGGTCAAGAAAACGTGAATGTAACATTACATTGGAAATATCTGTCTTGGCCAATTAAATGGTCTCATTATCCCGAAACAGTAACTGTTTCATTCGTATTTTAAACTCTTCTCTATCTTTACAGACAGAAATAAGATGTATTTCTCATCTTTGTAAAGTTTTAAATATCATTTGGAACTATAATTCATCAAGAAACCAACCAAACTAAACAAATTTATATATTATTTTTTAAATTGTAATATATTAAATATTACTTATTGTAATTTTAAACGTTTATTAATGTAGGCTCTAAGGTCAACTTATAGTAGCTAGGTCGAACTCAGTCGCTGTCTGCAAGAGAATTCTAACGACCGGCTACTCTGATCGGTGATTTTCCGATCAATACCAAGCGAACGCCGGAGCAGTACCGTAACAAACGGGTCGCGGACCGCGCGCAATCTTTCCTTCGTCTTCCTTGTCCAATCCTTATCCCTTACTTACACACTCTTTCACTTACATGCCCTACACTACCACACATGCCATTTGTGAGATTAGAGCTTGTCCTGGTTGGAGCGGCTCCCCGCTGGTAAGAGATGGCCGGTTGCAGAAAAAAGCCGCAAATCGACGGGTAGGTCGGCGTCATCGAACTGAGGGAGGTCACCACCACCCTCACCATAAAATCATGCACTACAATTACCGGACTAATGACCTTAGCAGTTGATGGGTCCGAAATCATTAATCAGCCAGTTAATCAATCAATCGAAAAATCTTCATTTCCCGGCGCACGATTACAATACTTTCTCTTCTTACGACGTAAAGCAAGAAAGTAAGAAGGCTGAGAAGAAATTGTTTCAAAAGAAGTTAAAGGCGCAAGTAAGTTTAGGGTTTCCAGCCCCAGGCACAAACCTTTTGCCACCCCTGCCCTGCGTTTTTTCTCAGCTCACTGAGAAACGGGTCTGCACCGATTTTCGTAAGCTTCAAGCCTCCTTTCTTTCTTTTTTTTTCCCTTTTTTAGTCGACGTGACCGCTCTCTCTTTACCACGTTGTATTTACTGCATACGTTCCATCTTATTTATGGTGGCGCTCTCCTGCGTCTCCTTTTATGTTTATAAAGATATATCCTGGCAGAGCACGGCAGAAAGCTTTTGAGTACCACTGCCTCCCACGCCTAGTCTGAAGGAGGGCGTATGTAGATTTTGTGTCGAACGGCAATGCGGCAAAGTTGTTCGAACGATTCAATGAGTAAAATTCTTCCCTCCTTTCACCGTAGGAAAATATTATTGCAGGCTCTAGGATCGAGAGAATTCCCCGACGAAGAAACAGTGAAGTACTGCGAGGTCAGAATAATCTTACTATGCATTATTAAGTAAGACACAAGGAAAAGAGGAAAGAAAAATTTTCGTATCGAATGGAGGGTGCACATAAAATAAATAGCGGTCGTTATTTCTAACGGGGTAAAAAATGACATTCAAAGAACATCCAATAATGTGCATAATGATGCATGATTCTTTCAAATGTGTTCGAGTAATTTCTAAAATTATTTTATACAGGTTATTCCATCATATACATTGCTACTGGCTAAGTTTACTTCAGAGCCAACATTGCCGCCGTCTCTGCAGCGACTCAGACCCAAAAGCCCTGAGGTTCGAGTACCGAGAGGCGGATTTCGATACTAGCTAGATAGTTAAGTTGAATTCAGCAGCTTTCTTTCCTTCTTCTTCTTCCTCTTCTTCTTCGTCCTTGTTCTATGCTTTTTCCTTACACTCACACGTATATGCACTACACTCGTGCACTTGTCGGGAGACAAGTCGGGAGCCTAGAGCTTGTCCTGGTTGGAGCTGTGCCCCGCTGGGGGAGATTCCTTGTTTATCGATAAATCAAAAACCTTAAACCGCAATGTAATTATAACCATTTATCTAATTTTGTTGTGAGAAGGGATGATTTTTGAAAGTTGTCTCCTCGCCTTATAATATATTTATTGAAATATAATAGTCTGTTAACAATGAAACATAATAGTCTGTTAGCAATGAAACATAATACTCTGTTGGCAATGAAACATAATACTCTGTTGGCAATGAAACATAATAGTCTGTTAGCAATGAAACATAATAGTCTGTTAGCAATGAAACATAATAGTCTGTTAGCAATGAAACATAATAGTCTGTTAGCAATGAAACATAATAGTCTGTTAGCAATGAAACATAATAGTCTGTTAGCAATGAAACATAATAGTCTGTTAGCAATGAAATACAATAGTTTGTTAGCAATGAAACATAATTGTCTGTTAGCAATGAAACACAATAGTCTGTTAGCAATGAAACACAATAGTCTGTTATCAATGAAACACAATAGTCTGTTAACAATTAGATATAATAGTCAGTTAGAATGCAGTAGCAAAGAGTAAAGCTCGCAAAGAAATTTATTTAACAATACCTCCCACTTTATCATATTCTTACCGGCAAAGGTGGCTCAGGTGATCAACTGATGCCAAGTCATTGCATCTGACCAGGAGGTCCTGGGGTTCGAGTTCTGAAGGTGGGATGCTTTTCGCCACTAGCTTGTTAGCTTGGTCGAATTCAGCCGCTGACTGGAGGAGAATTCAGCGGCTGGCTCCAATGATCACCAACAAGTCCCGTGATAGTACCAGGCACTACACTTAGGGGAATAATGACCTTTTCCGTTGACGCATCTGAAATCGCTAACAAATCAATCATTCGTCATCTTCTTCAATGGTTATGATTTTCCAACTTGTTCAAGTACCTAAAATATTTAATGAAAGCTTGAAAAGAGAAAAATTGCAGTTTCACACATGTAATATTTCCAATACTCTGTCATTCATGGAAGTTGTATAACATACGTAGAAATTGAATGACGAGGTGAATGGACAGGTTGCTGTTCCATCTGCAAACCACTCCCTTGGCTGCGTACAAAAGAAGAAATTTAGGGTTCTAGGGAACGCCTTTGTGTTGCGAAGTCGAATTTCTTTCGATCCGCTCTCAAGGATTCGTGCAATTCAATCCCGTGCCTCGTGGCCGCCTCGCATTTCCAACCTCGGCGTTCCGTTCCGTTTTGCTCCGCTCGACGCCGCGTCGCAACGCACTCCATCGCGACGCGGCGTAGAAAGGGGGCACTGCCACAAAGCGCGGGGAATAGCCGTCAACGCGCGCTTTATCAGCGTTTCACGCCCGTCATTCATTCACCGCCGCGATCATGGCGCGCTTTGAATACTCGACTCGCGTGGAAGCGATGGCGCGGCGCGGCGCGGCGACGAGTAGCGAAGGCAAGCGGGGCGCGCGGACGGACGGGACCGACGGGACCGACGGGACGGACGACATAACGGGATGATGCGAGGGATCGGTACGAGACGAAAGCAGGCGGGACGGAGCGAGGATGGGAAAAGGGTGGGTAGACACTGTGACATGGACAGGCACCGAAAAGGTATTGAATACCGGTAAAAAATACCGGTATAATACCGGTATTTTCAATGAAGAAATATAGCTTACCATCCATACATGTTGAAAAAATAGGTTACTTTAGTTAATAATATCTCACAAAATGTGAGGAGGCGACGGGACGGAGGCGACGGAACGGAGGCGACGGGACGGAGGCGACGGGACGGAGGCGACGGGACGGAGGCGACGGGACGGAGGCGACGGGACGGAGGCGACGGGACGGAGGCGACGGGACGGAGGCGACGGGACGGAGGCGACGGGACGGAGGCGACGAGCACCACAACGTAGAAACTAGGGTGACAAAAGATATGAGGGAGACAAGTTGATGGCAAGACAAGGCATGGAAAGGCTCAAACGAGAATGTTACTAGACGGGGTAGAACAGACCAAGACGAATTCACTATAAGAGACAACGTAGGTGGAGACGTAGACGGCTCAACGCCGGGCTTAGGAGGGTCGAACGTAGATCGCAAGAGGGACAATGAGCCTACGTGGGGCAAAAACGGGCTGAGACCCGAGTGAGATCTGGGCGAGAACATTACTCAGGAGACCGTCAGCGTCGGCGTGTCGACGTGCGCACGATGACCTTTTCCACATGTGTCCTCCTGTGGTTACGCCTGTCCATTCCCGACAACCGACCTGCCCGCTAGCAGTTGTTCTAACGGATTGACCCGAGTGCACTGTTCCTGTGGTTTGCCATTGGAAAGTTCCGAATCAGCTGACGTATATATACAAACGAGTCACAAGCAACCTATGGTATAGCCTATAATATTGCTCTTTGGAATATTTTCACTAATTTTATCAAAAAATAATAGTAATTGACCACACTCTAAAATGAAGTTGTACTGGCTATATGTATATATATATATATATATATATATATATATATATATATATATATATATATATATATATATATATATATGATATCCCAAAACAAAACGTTTACTAAAATATTTGTAAATATTTCTTACATATTTTGAGTTGTGTGCGGAGTGTAAACAAAAAGAAATGCCTTTGATTCGAAGTGCATAGTTAAAAGAGGTCGTTTGTGTATATATTTGGAAACGGTTGAAATGAAATCAATTAAGGTATGCATTACTTTAACCGTTGAATGGCCGACACGTTTATAAATAGTTGGCGCTTTAGAACGCAATAATAGTGAAGCGAAAAACTCCATTGAACTTCAAAGCGCAATTCCTACGTGAATGCGCATGTCTGGGGAACGTCGAAGCGGACATTGATGGATAAAGGGCGGAGTAGAGCGGTTAATCTCTAGTAGACTTTCGGATACAAAAGACCAGCTATTCTAGAAGCGGTATCCGCCAATTACTCGCACGAGGAACGAATTAATACTAATCCTGTATAGGGTTGTGAAAAGCGTTCGTACTAGGAATAGTACCGTGATGGCATTGCGAGTGCCTCAGTGGCGGAAAGGGGTGGACGGAATCTGGAATGAAATACCCAAGTTGTGAATGTATTTATGTCCTTTGCGGCGTTCAAAACGAGATCCATTGTTAAAAGTTTCTATGCCACCGGAACATGGCGAGTAAAATGACTACGAATGGCAACTATTGCTGCCGACATAGAAACGTAACTCTTTCCGAGGACATATTAAGATATAATCAAATCATAATAAATAAGAGAAAATGTCTAAGGTTATTAGAAAATGAATAAAAGGTATTTGCGGAAACAGTACTAGTTTGTAGTAAGTAGAGCGGAGTCTAGAAAGATTATCAAGTGATCATATTATGAATGTAAAAGAATATCTCTTTGTGGTGAGTAAACCTAGAGGCTCGGTTGCGAATGATTTTCTGAGGCGCGATTACCTTTCAGGTGACGAATATATCAACTTCTGGAAGGAGAAAACACATTACGCCCACGTCGAAATTTGATTACTTTAGAAAGAGTTTAATTGATTAGGGTGTATCCGTCTTAATCACGCTTTTCCCTCTACAGAGTTTCCTCCTGGGCTGTATCCCATGGTATCTTTACTGCAGCTTTGATACAATGTGAAGACTATCTGTAAGTGAATAATAGGATTCGAAATGTTAGAATTTTGTAAGATCTAAACTTTCTAGCAGTTTAGAAGCCTTTGGTCTACTAAAGACTTCCTATTAATAGCGTGTGTTCCACAACCCTTTTCCTCAACCAAAACACATTCCAACGAGTTCGTAGGTAGACGACACACGAAGTATTCAGAGATAATTTTTCACTTATATGCAGTTCTTTCTAAACTATTTTTATGCATTTTCAAAAGTAATATTCGAAAAATTCTATATCTCATTATCTATTACATTAACTATGCTAAGATAGGTTAGGCTTCTTGCTGCGCACCATTGCAACTACTTAGTTGATTGATGTTTTCGGACACGTCAACTGTCAGACATTTGTCCCATTAGTGTAGTAAATGCTTTATCACAAGAGGTGGTGCTGATTATTTCCCCGTTGGAGGGTCTCATTCGGCGCCGACCTACACGTCGGCGTGCGGGAGGGGGTTTTCCTCCCCCAGTGCAACACCGCCTCCGCCGGGACAAGCTCTAAGCTTCCGACTGGTCTTTCGCAATGTGTGGCAGTGTGGGGCAAGTATGTGTGTGTATACTGTTAAAGAATAGAGGGTAGAACAATCAACAGGAAGGAAATATCTCACGCGGTCTGTGACCTTTTAGGTTACTTCTTCTGTATTCGCCTGGTATTGATCGGAGAAACCACGGAATACTACCGATCAGAGCAGTTCGCCACTAGAATTCTCCTCCTGATAACGTGTGAATTAGACCTAGCTATAGAGCGATTGTTGAAAATTAGCTATCTTCCAGTAACTTCGGTGCAATGGCTGATAGTTAAGAATTGAAGCAATACGTGGATATAAAAACGAAACGGGGAAAAAGTATTTTTTCACAGCTGTTTTCTTACCTTATTTTCCAGCCTGGTCTAATTCAAAAGCAATGCAAAGAAAAATTATAAATGTTGGTTTACAATTAAATATTTCTTAAATAAATTTTCCCAAAACAAGCATTACTGTGAAAGTGAATTTTAAGAGATCGGGAAATATGATTTTGTTGTTACATTCTTTGTTTAGAAATATTGCATCGCATGAACGATCATCTCTTTCATTAGTTCTTGCAGTTGCAAGACGTGGTTCAAATTGTAAATTATTTGGGTAATGATATAAAACGCCATGAATGTTATTTCATACAACATAAGTAATGAATTTTTGACCTTGTATAGCATCGTAAATGGCGTACTGTGCATGGTTGTGGAACGCTACGAAACTGTATGTATTGAACTCCATTTTCGTCACGTTTCGGTCGGCCCACGTCAGCGTGAATTTATTTCATATTGTCACGTGTAATAATAGTAGATTTCGTCAGCTGAAAAGGACGTTGAAAGCAAATGACATGTGTTGATGTAAATACCTGCAGACTGTTGTCACGCTGACACAAAAGGAAAATGGGATGAAGCAAATCAGATCAAGTTTGTTTCGACGTTGGACGTAATCGTCCATAAAAATCTTTGATTTTCGTTGTGCAGTCTACACAGAACTTCACTATTTAATTGTATTGCAAACTTCGTTTTTTACATGTATTTGGACTTTTATCGGCGCCAGAGAGCAGTTTCATGTAGCCTGCAGTAGAACAAAGGTATTTTGCACTGCTGATTTGAAAGCTCCTAAGTCTTCTCCGTTCATTTTAACATTTAATTATAATCAGAATATTCTAAATTATAAATTTAATTATTCTTGAACAAAAATATAACCAGGTCATGATCAATTCTGATGATTGGAAGAATATATTAAAAATTAGAAAACTTGAATATATAAAATATTAAGTAAATAAGTTTCAACACTGTATAATAATACATTTTTCTGGGTTAAAGACTCCTATCGTGGATTTTCAGTTGGTCGAAAAAAACATGGAAAAGATCTTGGTAGTACCGCGAAAGATGAAACTTTGAATCTTAAGAGTGATGCAATTGCAAAGCTGTGGAATAGTAAGGAAACGTGAACACGCTTACCTACTTTTATTTTCTACATATGTAAAATATACTTTTAAAATAAGATGTGTAAATCAAAATAAATATTATGTAAAAGATGCGAAAGTTCTTTAATTTCCATTAATTTATTAAAATTAACAAAACTATATTACCATTTATTTAAAAAATATATTTTTGGTGTCCCCTATCTTAACAATAGTTCCAAATTGCTGTTGCTAAAACATTAAGTATGTATTTGAAACTGTGTGTTCTGATACAAATCTCTTTCTTCTAAATGATTAAGTCAAGTTGACTTGGTTCAAATGTATTTTCTGCCTCTCAGAACAATATATTTCTAAACCACACCCTTTCCCTTGTTGCATTTTATTTGATATTACGAAATATACAAAAATTTACCGGCTGTAATCAAGGACAAAACGATTCTATGGTAGGACACATCATGCGATTCTTTTTCTTGCGACTATAAATATTCCAGACAACATAATTATTTTATGTATCAATAG
>BLKR01016763.1:0-20814 GCA_011170035.1 Teleogryllus occipitalis | reverse complement strand
CTTTTAATTATAACTCGTGTCCTAGGCGTTTCCCAAAATTGTAATAACTTTCGAAATTATTCATAATTTTTGTTCTGTCGTTCGTCAATGTTCCAGTTCGATTCCTTCAAGCGTTTTCCTGATATTCGCTAAAAATCACATTTGCCATTAACTTTACTAAAGTAACAATGGCCTCCCTGCCCATGACTTTTGACTGAAGATGTATGATTACAGTTATTTCGAAATCTCATGAACTGCTCGCCCAATTTTAATGATTCTTTTTCTAATAATTCCAAATATTATGCTTTACGTGGTGTTAATGATAATTTTGATTTTCTTTCGCGCATTTCATTAATTTAGAAAAAATGTTCGTGCGCGGCGCTGCCGTCTTCTGTCTCCTTGAATACAAATAATCACATTTTACTGAAAGTTTTTACTCTCTGGAATACTGAGTTTTTTTAAATGTTCGCGAATCATTACATTATGTTCAGTTCATTTCCAAGAACACGATTTTGATGCAACTTTTTTATCGTGTGTACGTTTGCGGGAATTAGCACTTTCATTGAAGTCGGTCTACATACTCCTACGTCATAAGCAGCTAATGACGTATTGTTAGACCTACAGTAACAGAAGGTATTGGTTTGACAGACGTGTTTTGAACCCACCAATATGGCGAACTGGCTTCACATGCTGAACATGCAAGAGGTTGGTAACGTCACCTCCATACATTCACAGTTCCATGGTTTTTGCGATGTAAAAAATTGAATCGTGATAACGCAATTCTGGCTTCAGATTCAAATTCAACGTGTCGAAATTCATAGAGAAAAATGTCTCAAGTGTTTGGATCTGACTTTTGTTGGTGTATCTGTGTTATAAGATAATTCTTTTAAAACATCAATTTTTGTCGCGTAAATGCAGATGTTCTTCTACATTGTCATCTCTGAAGTTAGTTACAATTGTTGAATTACTGTAGTACTCAATTGCAACAATTATTGAGACTACTAGAAAGAGAAGTGAATCTACTAAATAACTAACAGTTACATGAATAATATTTAAAATCATTTATAATTATTTGTTTAATATTATTTTTTCGTTTAGTTAACTAAATATGCTCACTAATTCCACGAAAATTCGTTGATTATATCTGTGTTAATAGCACGCATGCAATTCAAATTTCACTATACAATTAAAAAACCACACCTACCAATGAGAATTCAGAAGAGGATCGAAATCGTTTAATTAAGAAACTATAACACAGACGTCGCCAAGATATTTGCAGTCGGCAATGAAGCATGAACATAAATGTGCATCACATATTACGTACAGGAACTACATATACATAACGAATGAATGAAACTAATTTGGTGAAGTAATCGTTAAGCCAGCTGACTTATGGAACAACATAAAATATTTAACGAGAGTAAATTAAGAATTTTACCTGTAAAACGTTTTTCTTAGGATTACGAATGTAAAAAAAATGTAAACGACAGTTGTGTTTACCAGTTCTAAAAAGTATGCTGTAGCAAAACTGTGTCATAAGTGACAGAAGTTTTTTCCCCAATATTTATACAGGTATTCTCTCTCAAACCTGTCTCTACTTCTCGTGGGAAGTAATGTTTTCATGACTTCGTCAGCTTCTAATATTTTATCCGTAATATGTTCACTGCCTTCCATTCGAAAATATTTCGTGGAAACAAAAACATTGCAAGGCCCACTAAAATAGATATTTTTCAAAGGCAGTACTACGTCATTGAATGCATGACTCGGGTGGAAAAGATGTGCTTGAATTTCCTTAAATTTAATTTTTCGTAAATGGAAACGAAACAAATATTGGACGTAACATGTGTATAAAGGGGTATAATTGCAGTCATGGCATATAAGAAAACTCGCTCCTATCGTCGCTCGCTTTTCTTGAACATACCATTCATGCAATTATCCCCCTCTTCATGCACTTTTTTCGTTATTTACTACATGCCACGAATTAAATCTATTTTGCATTCTGAGAATAATAATATTATTTGTAAATGTTTTCTCATTGAATTGTTTACATTGACTTAAATTGCATTACCATGGTTGGTAATCGTCCGCCAAAATACTTTTTCCGCCTTGTCTACGATAACTGACATTTGCAGCTGGTTAATGGTCATTAAAGTACGGCTTTACTTTGACCGGGAAAATCGTATTTTTCACATAGTAATATTTGGACGTTACCGTCAAACTCTTTTTTGCATCATCGTAAAGAAGTCTTTTCTGCACGATAAAGACATTTTTAAAATGTTTTGAGGAAACTTAACGCACGCGTAGCAAAACTAAGAAATCCACATTTTTATATGATCGTAAAAGATCTTATTTGCGCTCCACGAATTAAAGCATCGGGTGTTTCAAACTCGACAACTGATGGATTTTTTCTATGATTCTTACAAATCTATTTATACTCTACTCTTTACGTTTGAATAAATTATAAGTTTATAATTGGAAAATAAAATAATCACACACATTAAAACTTGATAATTCTTACAATATTCTAAAGTTGAATCATGCTGACAATGTCGAAAAAAATATTCAAATTTAGTCGATTTAAAACATTTATTAACAAAAACTAAAGAAACTACTAATACTTAATAATTTATAAACTTCTTATTCTTCAAAGAACAACTAAATTCAAAACTAAACAAAACAATACTGTAATTAAGCGAAATAATGAAATGCATTCAAGAAAACTAATAAGGTTTTACAACTTCCGCTTAATGTTCAAAATATTCATTAATTTTCGTAGGAGTACCTGGACATGGCCTGGAATTTATATTAATTTCTTGAATTCAGTTCATTCTATTTTATATTTTTCAGTCCACTCCAGTTTATATATTTGTTTCCTTTTATCACTTGAAATCCCTCGATAACACTTCTTATCTTTCATTGAGTCTGCTCTGGAGTAGGTTCCAACATATTCTACTTATAGATTCCTCGCACATAGTTTTCTATTTTTATTATTATTTTATACGTTAAATTATTTTTATTAAGGCGGAACAGAGTTCGCCGGGTCAGCTAGTCTATATATATATAAAAGAAAGTCGTGTTAGTTACACTATTTATAACTCAAGAACGGCTGTACCGATTTGGCTGAAAATTGGTGAGCAGGAAGCTTAGAGCCAGGAGACTGACATAAGATACTGCTTATCCCGTTCGACAGCGTTCCTGTGTGAGAACGCACGTTTTCGCGTGATTTCGCATGTTTTCGCGTGAAGGTACTGAACTGAAGAGTGCAACCTATGCACCAAAATACAGTAACAATAATGAATGATTAATCTACTTAATTTTTTATTTGTATTTTCTAATAAACAATTTAACTTAATAAATTCCAAAATCTGCTTATTTATTGCCTTTAACAGCCGGTCCCTATGATTACAGCTTTGTATTTCTCTCTTAAACAAAAATCAATTCCAAAAAAAAATTATTTTGTAGCAATTATTTCCGATTCTTTTACGTTTTTGGTTTTATTCTACTGAACTGGATCCGGTGGAGAAGAGGCAGGAAGAGGGGAAGGGGCAATAGTGAGTACGGCAAGAGTAGAGGGTGAGGGCGGATAGGGGGGCGAGAGCAAAGGGAGGCGCGGGCGGATGGGGGGGGGCGAGGACGGATGGGGTGCGAGGGCAAACGGTGGACGAGGGCGGATAGGTGGCGAGGGGCGGATGGAGGGCGGTGGTGGATGGGGCACGAGGGCGGAGTGGAGGCGAGGGCAAATGGTGAACGAGGGCGGATGTGTGGCGAGGGGCTGATGGAGGGCGAGGGCGGATGAGGGGTGACAGTGGAGGGGGCGAGAGGAGATGGGGCAAGAGCGGTGGGGGAACGATGGCGGATGGAGGCGAGGGTAGATGGGGCGAGGGCGGATGGGGCGAGGGCGGATGGGGTGAGGGCGGACGGGGTGAGGGCGGATGGGGTGAGGGCGGATGAGGTGAGGGCGGATGGGGCGAGGGCGGATGGGGGGAGGGCGGATGGGGCGAGGGCGGATGAGGTGAGGGCGGATGGGGCGAGGGCGGATGGGGGGAGGGCGGATGGGGCGAGGGCGGATGAGGTGAGGGCGGATGGGGCGAGGGCGGATGGGGCCAGCGCGGATGGCGCCAGGGCGGATGGAGGCGAGGGTGGATGGGGGCGTGGGTGGATGGGGGCGTGGGCGGAGGGGTGAGGATAGGTGGGGGCGAGAGCGGATGGGGGCGAGGGTGGTCGGGGTGAGAGCGGGATGGCGAGGGCGGAGGGGGCGAGAGCGGATGCTGGCGAGGGCCGAGGGGGGAAAGGGCGGAAGGGGACGAGGGCGGAGGGAGACGTGGGCGGATGGAGACGAGGGCTGAGGGTGGCGAGGGCGGAGGGTGTGGGCGATGGCGAGGCGTGGGCGATCGGCCGTCGCCTCTGCTCCTCTGACCTTTGACGCGTGGCGCTTCATCTTGATTAGCAGCGCGCCTGCGAGCGATGTGCGAGGCTCAGGGCACCCAAGGATGCTGCCGCTTTTCGCACTTGATAATTGGAGTCGTTGTACGCGTCAACTTTTGCCAGATATATTGCAGGCAAAATGAGCTCGCTTACGTCATTGTGCTGAATGAGATTTTGTAGAGGGGGAAAATGTGACAGAGGTAAAATATTTGCTTTTTGGTAAAAATAGTACGTTATTTTTCATTGTTTCAAATATTTTAACGACCTGCACATTACCTACGAGACTGGATAAAACTCATTCGTACAATGCGTAATGAATCATTTCTACAGTTACTTAACTACCAACATTTGTTTATTGACTTTGCACCGGAAATTCCCGTAAAAAATGTCGGTGTGAATTCTCTGAAAAAGGAAACCACAACCCTAAATGTATTCAATGCCTTTAACATTTTTGATAATATCAAAATGCATCGAGTTTAATATAGTGTGTATTACATGAGACCGAGCAAAATTGTCTCATGTAATACGCACGAAATCGCAAGATTCAATCGCAAAATTTCCTGGTCGTCTAAAAGGTTTCATTGCTTTATGCTCTGTTGATGAAGACTTAACTGATATTTAACGACATCATTGTATCATTCATCAATAGATTTGTATTTAGCGATTTTATGTCCCGTAAAGGACCTCGGCGCCGTTAGATCCTGGGATTCCTGGTCGGTCACCCAACCAGGAACCCGTTATGTCTCGAATTTACTTTACCTTCGTGACTTCACGGAGTTAACGAATTCGACTAGCGACTTCGGTTTCGCGGGCGTGACCCTTCAGTAGAACCATTCCAGCATTCCCCTGGATGACCGAGGGAAATCCCAAAAACCCCGGTGAGGATGACCGGCATGGGAATTGAACCGGGTTCTCCCGGATGCAAAGTCAGCACGCTACGCCCTGAGCAACTTCGCTCAGTCATCGATAGATACTGACCTACGAACGTTTTAACATGGAATGTGATGGACATACCCATATAAAATGAATATTCCATCCAAAAGCATATTGTTCAGTCTGCCCTTCAGAACGTAACTAAGGAAAAATGGAGATTTAATATTTCTTTCAAACGTAAGTTGGCTCAATCGGAATAAATTTCTCCAAAGATTTGTTGACTTATTGAGTGAAAGTTTATTGAGTGAAACGTTCTTGAAGAATAATGGACATGATAACCGGGAGTAAGAAAATGTGGCGTGACTTTCCGATTTGACATTTGTGGCAAATTACACTAGCAAACTAGTCTTCTGATTCTAGGACTTCCATCCAGGAAGAGAGAATACGACGTGACATGATTGATCTAGTTGCAGTTTATCTAAATGGTTAATTATTTGCAATACACTATTGATCCCTTTTCAAGCACAAACACAAAACAAAAGTCCTGATTTTGACATCCAAGATGATAAATGTTGTGATGAAATTGGTTTGTGTGTCTGAAAAACATGAAGATATTATTCACTCTTTCCCATTCGTAGGAGAGTTAGATAAGAAGAACATCATGGATATGATCTTTTTAGATAATATACGAGACCATAAATCTTTATGGTGTAATATTCTTAAATGCACGGACGTGGAAAGAAGAATTTTAGAATTATTTTCGAGATGCAAATACAGTAATACTAGCTGAAGTACCTTGCGTTGCCATTTATCATATTCGCCTATCAGACAGGAAAATGAATGAATTCTCTCTACAGTGACCCCCCCCCCCTAACGGTTCCTACCCAGCGCCATACTGCCCGAAGCCACCCTCCTGCTTCCCACCAACCTCGGCCTGTCCCGACCCTCCTCGACCTACCCTGCCATGACACGATCACTCTTGCTAACACCCTCGTTTGTACGGGCATCCGTAAACAGATGCATTGTTGCATGCTCACCGCAAGATTATGCATGTCACATTTTCTGTCCGACTTTGCCGGCCAGCTAACGGTGTCCCCCATGGCCAGGCCTAGTTAAATTCCTATGCTTAGGGGTAAGAGCAACATGTGGCGAACAAGACGTATTTTCCTTACCGTAACTAACGATCTGCCTTCCTCAGTTTTTGTTTGTCACACAGGTACAAAAACTGAGACGATTTTTAAGAAAAGCTACATCTCTACTTTTGCCTCGGCCGCGAATCGACCTCAGCGCCACACTCACGGGAAGATTGTGCGCTACTCATGAGCCATGTTATAGGCCCGGAAAAATTATACTTCTAGTAATAATTTTGACCTGCTATTACTCAAAGCTTAATCGTGCTATTAAAGAATTAAAAAGTATTGAATAGAAAGTGTTACGATCCTTAAGGAAGGTTTAATGTGCTTTGATTGATTTGGTCATCCTTTTTAATATATTTGCCAAGAACGGAAAGAGTGCACGTTAAATTTTGATCTAAGTAGCAGCTTTAGCAAGGATCACTTTACGAAATCACATTTAGACAGTGATTTCCCCTTTGATTTGAAGGTCGGGCATATACAATTTTACTGAGATCGAAATAAAACAGTCCATGAAAAAACAAACAATCTTTTTCATATCAAAGAAATTAAATTTACAAAGGGAGCCTAAGTTATACCCGACAAACATCCTGCCGTTCAGTGAAAACTGCATCGGTAAAATCTGTAAGCAAATTCCAAAGATTACCAAGGACAGACAGAAATCACACAAATAATTTTGATTTTCAAAGTCATCTTAATATGAATATGAGATGAAAACATAGTTGTTTTAAAATCACAGACATAAGACTCCAATTTTATTTACTTAGATTAGGATAAGCCAGGAGATGATGTCAGATTCTTATTTGAATGAACATACTATTTGAATATGCAT
Organism: Teleogryllus occipitalis; assembly: GCA_011170035.1. Classification (NCBI taxonomy): domain Eukaryota; kingdom Metazoa; phylum Arthropoda; class Insecta; order Orthoptera; family Gryllidae; genus Teleogryllus; species Teleogryllus occipitalis. The sequence goes on along the minus strand of BLKR01016763.1, from coordinate 13,572 downwards.
TTTTATATGTGAAACAAACGTAGAAATTTAGTTCCAAATACATGGATCTGCATTTGGAAACTTTCTTGAGACTGACTCGCTTAAAGTAAACGCCTTATTTAGGAAACTTAATTCATGATATAAACCATAATTTTGTTATTAACATGATACAATAATTTGGAATAGTATATTAGGAGTATTTACGACACTTAATTTTGTATTTTATATTTGATAGAGATTCTTAAATAAATATATTATGATACTGTGTGTAAAATACAATAGACCAAACAATAATACATATTTTTCAGGCTTCATTGGATAAAATAAACGTATTAAGAAATAGATGTCCCCCAAAACCAAGGTATTTCAATGAATAACTTTGTTATCTGTGTATGTCTCATGCCCAGTTAGTACACTTAATATTTCGTCTTATAAGAAGCCGAGGGGATGGAAAAAAACTAATAGCATTTTCAAAGAGTGGTATCAAAATACTCCCTAAATAAATTAATATCTTGAACACCAAAAAGTAATCGTTTAGTGTAAACAATACTTTTTCGAATATCTCACTATTCCTTTCTCCAGTTTAAATCCTCAGGCTTTCACGAGAGTGGTTGCATATCCAACAAGTGTGTCCCAACTCCGAACACTAATAACCGAAAACATCAATCTAGCACCAAATCCCTCGTTTGTAGCTCGCAAAGCTAACTTTTGCACTTTGGTCTATAAGAGATAACCGCGATCCCAAGTTAGGCAAGCGGCCGGAAGTCCCGTTCGGTCGGAGCTTTGAGATCTGTGCCTGCGCATCGTGTGGCTGAATCAACGAGGCGGCGTCGAAAGCAGGTCGTGTAAACGCGCCTAAGAGGAAGAGACCTTCCCTTCGAAAATCACGTTGCGGAGGCAGCGGCGCACTCATCAGCCGGGGGCGGGGGGGGGGGAGGACAGTGGGCCGTAATGTGATTGGAAGAAATGAGGAGCGAACATTCAAAAGATGGCATATACATTTGGCAAAAATTGAGTTCTTCTGTTGTTTTTACTTACATTTTTATTTTCAAGAAAAAAAAGTGATATGTCTAAAAATACATTAAGTTAAATTACTCTATTCGTTGATTTAAAGATTGTGTCGAAAAATGTAAAATTTGTGCTATATTTTTTATTTCTATTGGAAAAGAGTGGACGTGTCACGTTTTGAATGGTTGCTCCTCCCATTTGGCAATAATTGTAAAAGCTTAATATTTTTTCGTTAATATTGATATGCAAGATTAAAGTAATAATATGGGTTGGTGATCTACAGTCGCGAGCATGTGTGTTTCTGTATGGGTGTGAAAAGATGGGTGAAGGTGTGTAGGGGTGGACATGTGTGGATGCTTGAATGTATGTATATATGTATGTGACTAAACAAGCGAGTTGAAGTTTTAGTATGGAGTTTTGTAATTTTTACTTTTTACATTTTTTCTATCAGAGAGCAAGTAATGTTATCTGCAAAAAATTTAAAAAAATCACATTTTTAGGTTCTGTGATACCCAGGGCAAACTCTTGTCATTGCGAATTTGAAACGATATCTTTTATTTTTAGGGGCACTTCATATGGAGTCTATACCACATATTGAAATTCACCAAAGGTTTTTAAAGGTATTTTCTCCAAATATTTATGAAAGTATTTTTCGAAAAGAGGAAGGTGCGCTCACAAAGATGGTATAGGCCCAACTTTCATTGAAAATCGAACATGCAAACAGTAAAAAAGTTCAATAATTTTGCGAATCTGCCCTACAACATTCTTTTTTGTTTTAAAAAGCAATATATTTTCATTATTTGATTTTCACATTATTATATGTACAATATTTTCCTTAGTCTATAGTTATTTCATTTTTATTATTATTTTACATAACTGTTACGAATAATATGGGAAAGTGGGTTTTATTATAGTGCTTCTTGTTTAAACAGCATTATAAGACATTAACGCAGTTTATAATTGATATCTGTGTGGTTTTGTATTGCTCTGATTTATTTCTCATAAATGTAACTATGTAGTATATTGAATAAATAATTCCCATAAGAAAATATTTCCACTTCCATTCACATTCAATATTCAGTGGCACAGCACTCAAATATTTTGTTCACGGTTGTCATGAACAGGCCGAAGGTACCTGTGTGTTAGAAAATAAACTACTACTTCTTCTTTTTCTGTCTTGTCAGGATTAGATCTGAGGCCTGCTCCAATCTCACCATCTCGTTCTCGGTCTTCCCACACTTCTTTTGCCATATGGATTATATTTCATTGCTTGTTTTGGGATCCCTTCCGATGGTATTCAAAGGATATACTCTCTCCATAGTGGATCGTCATTTCGGTTATTTATTGCATCTCTAGTTCATTCCTAATTGCTTCATTTCGGATTTTGTCTTCTCTGGCGCAGCCTTTAACCGATCTAAGAAATTTTATTTCTGAGGCTTCTAGCTGTTTAAGATCCTTCTTCCTAAGCCTTCAGGATTCCTCTCCATATAGTAAAGTGGGGACTGCTATGACCTTGTAAAATTGTAATTGCGTTTCTTTTCGTGTTCGTTTTTAGATTTACTCTAATTGTGCGACAAATTTGCTGATATGTATTAATCGTTTTCTTAATATCTTGTCTTGTTCATAAGACATGTCACAGCCCAAATACTGGAAGTGAGACACCTCTTATATTGGTTTGTCATTTACAACTATTTCTGTTCTTATTGGATAAATACCTGAAAAGGTCATTGTGTTGGTTTTTGTTAATGATATATTCAGGTTAAAGGTTAGACTTAGTTCGTTGCGCCTATGTAGTGCCATTTGCAATTTTTTCCTCGCTGTCTTGAATGATTACTAGACAATCTGCGAAAAGCATGGTGTTTATAAATCTGTTTAGTCCTGACGGTGTTCGGTCTCTTTCCATTCTCAAATCATATCATCTATATAGATTTTGAATAGAGTTGGTGATAAACTACATCCTTGATTTGTCTGTATTTCAAATGTCAATACTTTCCCGGTGAAAATTCTTATTCCTATGTTATTATACAGACGTTTTGAGACCTGGATCAAATATTTAGGGAATCCTTTTTTTATATATACCATTGCTTATCTCTTCGGATTCTATTAAATGCTTTCTCAAAGTCCACAAAGGCTAGGTTTTTTATTTCTACATTAAATTCTCTCCTCTTTTGTATTACCTGTTTTAAAGCATAAACATCATCTGCGCATGATCCTCCCATGCGCAAGCCTGTTTGTTCTCCTTTTAAAATTGTATCAGAGATATTTCGAAGCCTATCGTTGACTATTCAACTATAAAGCTTGTAGAATGACTTCAGAATACTGATACCCCTGTAGTTCGATGCATTTCCTCTTTCTCCTTCCTTGAATATCGAAATGATCTTTGCAATTTTCCATTCATCTGGTATATCATAGTTTTCCAAGCACATGTTGAAAAGATGAAGCATTCTGAATTCTAAAAGGATACCTCCATATTTTATCATTTCAGAATTTATTCAATACAAACCTGGAGATTTTCGAGTCTATTTTTTATGGTTCTCTTTAATTAACTCGATTCAATATAATCTACCACCATCGATTGCGCATTATATGAAATTTTCACAATTTCTGGTTTGTACCGCAGCCCTTTATAGTGTTTTATCTATACCGATATTGATATTACATTAAGGTTCACAGCATCTCTTTACCACCACTAGTTTCTTTTTCTCAGAGGTACCGAGTATATACACAATATTTACCTTTTCTGGAAACAACCGCGGCACTCCACAGCACTGCAATTCCTGAGACAAGCCGCCCCAGCCTGACACAGAGTACCTCAGCGTGCAAAACCTTAGCGCCGCTCCAGGCCTCCCGTCTCGTGGAAAAGCCACCCCTCGCAAGCCTCCTATAACACTCTCACGAGTGACAAAGTTGCCTGCGCACCACCATTCGTCTGAAACTCAAATGCCCCCGGCAGTTTTCTACACCAGCCTCTCTCGCGAGGAAAACGTGACACACCTCCCACGCTGAAGACCCGCGCACCGCGTCACCTCATTACCAAGTTTTGAGACCGGTTGCAAAATGGGGCTCGCCTCCAGCTGCATGCCGAGGCTGTGCTCACTAGGGATGGCAAAAAAACATCGAGGTTTTTAAAATATCGATGTTTTCCACCAGAAACATCGATACATTAACATCGATTTTTGCTTTCGATGTTTTCTTCACATCGATATTTTGTTGCATAAAAATCATTTTTTTAAATAAAGGGGTTTATGCACGTTGTAGTGTAGCAGCACTCCACAGCAATATCGTTGTTTTGCGTCATCCTTTTTATCACGCTGCACATTTCGCCTGTGCAATCTTGAGGGTTTGGGAGCTTGTCGTGTTATGAATGTATGTAATCGCCAGGCGTGTCATTGCCTGAATCGACAGTGAAAAACGAAATTGATAGCAAAACACGATTTACTTTATCGTTAATTATATTCTTTACATTTGGTAGTAATTTTTACACACTACTAACGTACTGATAACCAAACAATAAAACATATCCCTTTCACGTATTGTAATTAAAAATGGATAGGAAAATAGCATGTTTATTAGTCTATAATTAAAACTCGATGTTTTTATCAACATTGACAACCCTATAACGATATATTAAAACATCGATATATCGATATTTTTGTAAAATGTGCGATCACTAGTCCGCACACATCATCCTGTTCTGCGCTAGCTGACTGCCGGGACCCCAGACCCGCACACTCCCAAGGGGCGACGGTGGTGGTTTGATTGCCGCCAGGTTGGCGCCTGCGGACCAACCCCTCCCCATCGCTGGTTTCGCCTTATGTGTTCTGACAGAGCGAAATGCCACGACGTTGTAGGCGCAACAACAGCTCGTACTTTCTCTCCTGTACTTTCACGCAAAATTACGCGAAAAGTACTCAACTTTTTGAACAATTGTTCGTGGCCTTATTTCAAAATCAATCTTTAAGGAACAGATGTCATTAGGGAAAAAATTATATCGTCAAAATTGTAGTTGTATGAAGACGCCGAAAAAATTGGACTATTTGTAATTTCGAAAAATTACAGTGTTCAACGAAAATGAGACCTGCACCATTCTCTTAAAAGTCCTTCACACTATTGAACAACAAATGTTAATCAAAAACGATATAGCCTTTTTTTTAAATGTATAAAATGCCAGAGGGTCTCCATGTAAAGTAACTCTCAAAATTAGAATATCGGTTTCAAATTCAGTAAGTCGGGTAGACGTACACATTCTGTAACAATAGAATGACTATTCAATGCAAACACTTAAATGTGTTTCCAAAAATGGAATTGAATACCGTTAGTACCGAGAATACCGTTAATATTCTATTCACCAAGATCTGGACATGCATGTTGTAGTGGACTAAAGCAGGAAATCCTACAACCCCTTAATTTAAGAACGTAAAACGTTACGTATATAAATAATCAATGAAATTAAAGGGACCCACATGTTTCAAACGATTTCTGGATATTGTGTTTATATACATTCACTTTCCATACACGTATAATTCTTGTAATTTCGATTCAAAACGTGACAATTCTATAAAAATACCAGCAAGATTTTTTCAAAAAATTCTCCAGATATTTTAAAACTTTGTGTGAGATTAGAGCCATGTAAGAAAGTACGTCACAGGGGTATTTTTTTAAATTTCACTTACCTGTAGATTTCGGTATATGTCGAACGTCGTCAATGATTACATTAGAGCTGAATTTAAATTTTAAAATGCATTTATGGTCCCAAATATTAAAATGATCTGGAAAGATGTTTTTCCAAATCACAGCATATTTTTAATGAAAAATATCTTTAGAAGTGTATGTTCTTGGCACTGGCGGTCCAGTGGGCTCTTCTGCGTGCTCGCGCCCCAAGAATCGCACAGGGCCCACCGCGCCGCCTCTGGGGCAGTAGTGTGGGCGCGTGACGGCTGGGGTGGGGAGGAATGGGGGGGGGCGTGCGGCCGAAATCGGTCAGCATGTGACGTCACTGTGACGCACCCGGACGGGCCGACGGTCGAACGTGACCCCGATCGGCCACAGCGCGACGAGCGGGGTGGGGCGGGGCGGGCTGCGTGGGGGTGGAGGAGGAGCAGGAAGCGGCGTTTGCCGGCAGGGCCGCCCGCGAGGAATAGAGCACGGCGAGTGGGGAAGAGCACGATGCGTTGGAGCGAGATAGAGAAGAGATGGACGAGTTCGAATGAGACGTACGAGGGAAATCCAGGTTGGGTTGGAAGGAGACATATGGGGAAGAGCGGGTTGTGTGGGAAAATATCTTGAAAGGAGGTAGGCAAGAAGAGGACATGTGAGAGTCGAGTGGGCAATGGAAGGGGTGGGCGGAGGAAGACGCAGATGAGCAGTGTGGGTCGGAGCGTGCCAGGGTAGAAAGAGAATGTTATCTTTGGGACGAGACACGGAAGTGCAGGATGATTTGCAAGGACACAGTGAAAAGTAGATTGAGGAAGACCATGGAAAAGATTGGGAAGTTGGAGCGAGACAATAAAAGTCAGGATAAGTAGGAAAGAAACAGGGAAGAGAAGTACATATTGGGGCGGGGCCTGATCGGCAAGATCAATGTGTCATGGACGGAGATGGGGGAGAGGAGAGTCCGTTGACGCGTAGCGGGAACACGTTATGGTGTAAAGATTGTTTTTGTATTGGAACCATAAGGGAAGAGAGGAATAAGTTGCAAGGAGTCTGCGTAGATTAGATTAAGGTAAGGAAGAACAAGGTGGGTTGGAGCGATAAGGGAAGAGTTAGATGGGTGGAGCGAGATGGGGAAGAGGAGGGTGGGTTGGAGTGGATGATAGAAGAGCGTTGTCGTGGCGGAGGAAGCGGGGCAGTCCAGAACGTGCTGGGCCCTCATGGAAGGGTGGGACAAGCGGTAAATTGAGACAACAGAAAGCCAGGTCGACGGTAGAGGGAGCGAGGGACAGGTAACATATCGAGAGGACGGGGCGAGGAAACGAGGCGAAGAGGTGAATGGACGCGGTTGGAAAGGTCGGGATGAATGACAGCATCGCGTTGCATGTAGATGGAGTGGGTGTGGGAAATGTGGGACGGTTGGAGAGGGGTGGGGCGGAACGAGACACACACGAACTTTGAGAGGAGAGACAGGCCGGGATGCGGGTGGAGGGGACGCGGCGGAGCGGGGTGGAGCGGGGCGGAGCGGGGCGGAGCGGGGCGGAGCGGGGCGGAGCGGGGCGGAGCGGGGCGGAGCGGGGCGGAGCGGGGCGGAGCGGGGCGGAGCGGGGCGGAGCGGGGCGGAGCGGGGCGGAGCGGGGCGGAGCGGGGCGGAGCGGGGCGGAGCGGGGCGGAGCGGGGCGGAGCGGGATGGAGCGGGGCGGAACTACAGAAAATTAAGAATTATCAATCCTACGGGAGGACAATCTATCCCCCAAAAAAGACTGTGTTCCCAAAGCGGAGAGGAGCGGGTCGTGGCGGGCCGGAGCAGGAAGAACGAGGCTGAGGGTAGCGGGGTGGAAATGAGCGTGGGGGAGCGGGGCAGGGCAAACGGTGGTGGAGCGGAACGGGGAAAGCGGGGTGGAGTGAGTCGAGACGGAGCGAGGCGCGAAGGAGTGAGGCGGTGCAGGACAGAGTTGGGCAGAGCGGAGCGAGGCGGGGCGGAGGCGGAGAGGTGCGTGTCGGAACGTGGCGGTGCGGAGTAATGAGGTGCGGAGCGGTGCGAGGCGGACTGAGGCGGAGTGGGACGGTGTAGGGCAGAGCAGTGCTGGGCGGAACAGAGCGATGTTCGGCGGAGCGGAGAGGAGCGAGTTAATGCGCGGCGGGGAGGTGCGGGGCGCAGCGAGGCGGGGCGGGGCGGGGCGGGGCGGGGCGGGGCGGGGCGGGGCGGGGCGGAGCTGGGCGAGGCAGTGCGGAGCGAGGCGAGGCGGAGCTTTGTTGAGTGTGGGGCGCGGGATGCCGCGGCGCCGGGAATCGAGAGCGGGACGCACGCCCCTTCCGCCCACGCGCTCGCCGCGCTCTCTAATAATGCAGAGCCCTTCGCTCAGAAACGACGCGTCGCGCCCCGCCGCTCTCTTTGAGCGACGGCGCGCGCAGATGTAGGTCTCTGGTGTGCGCTCGAATCTCGGCCACGCGTTTCTTTAAAACGGAGGAATGTACGGAAACGAGATTATCAATGGGGAAACTAGAGACCTGATTAGGGTGACTCCTAGTTAGAGAATGATATTAACTCTACGGCCCCAGAAATCGGTTTGTGTGACTAATAAGCTCTAAAAGGGACAAAAAAGGGTTTATTTTGAGCACAGATTTATCTCGCTTAAAGCTTTCGACAAGGAAAAAGTACACTTGCCAAATATGTATATTAGTGTTCATTCTATTCTTCCGATTTTTGTAAAATTGTTTCAAGGAACTGTACTCACATTTCTCCTCAAAATCTCTGTTCAGCAATAATCATCGAGAAAAGTTTTTTTATAAACCTAATTGGAAAATAATTTGAATAAATATTGTGATTAAAATAAACCCAAAAAACATATTATTGTTCTCTTTTGAAGCAATGATAATTGCATTAAATTTGCATTTTACGCTAGATTAATTTCAAAGTTTGAAACTTTTAAAGAAAGCAAAAATTTTCATTTATTCTATAACAACTTAGAAGCATTGCGAAACAATGTACGTAGAGGCCTAAAGATTTTTCAATATAAAGAATGTACGAAAATTTAGTAAATTTGTGGCAACAAATCGTCAAAATTAATTTATAAACTCGCAAATCAAGCAAGTTAAATAATACTGAGAATGAAAAATAGTTTTGAAATTCAAAGCAACGAATGAAACAGTGAGATCTATTAGTACACCTAATTCTGATGAAAAACTAATAATCCCTAGCTCATTAATTTTCCATATTAACAATATATTTCAGTAATGTTCGTTGTGAAGTTGAAAACAATACTTTTTGACAATGAAAACACAGTGAGTAGAAAGTTGCAAGTGTTGTTGTTTTGGGATTGTTGTATATATGGCATACATGTGCATATATTGTGGCAACTCCCTTGATTGTTAGTAAACCCCATGTGCACAGAGGTTCCGCAAATATATTAAATCTTGTCGATGCCCCGTAATGAGGAACTCCCTTATGTGCTACGAAATTTGCCACAAATTCACTGGCAAAAATTAATCACTTTCGACCAGTCTGCATGCCCTAAAATTTCTAACATTTATTCCGAGACACCTCAGAATAAATGTAACAAACACAAGCACAGGTGTCTCTCGCAAAAATTAGGGTCAAACGTCCTATGTATAATAGTATATTATTCAATTAGTTTATAATGTTGACCTTTTTTGCACGAATAAGAAAATATTACCGAACGAACGACGTTAGCAGTGAGTTCGGTAATAATTTCTTATGAGTGCAAAATAGTAACATTATAAACGAGTTGCATACGCTATTTTTTGAATAGCAGTATTATACAAATTTAAGAAAGCGAAGTCAATTTGAATGTTGAGTTGTGACCTTGGATTCATGTTATGACATCATGAGTGCTACCTAACCAACTAATTTGTTTACAAATGGCAATTAGGTTGAAAATTACGTTTCAAACATTATGGATTCATTGCCAAGAGAAATTTTGGAAAAAGTTGCAAAAGCAGAAAATAAATGCTGGATGGATGAAAAATATGCAAATTTTGTATGCGAGGCTGTGGTTCTTTCCTATCTGTCGGAGCAGATTAGTAAGTTACCACAATGCACATGCTAGAATAAAAACTGTAGTTATGATGCATGATTCTTTAAACATTAAGTCCACAGCGTCTACCTTATGGTGCACATATTCAAAATTAAAGGCAAAGTGTAAATGTGCTCATTTAAGAGGACATCTGCGACGTTTTTCGACAATAACGGTGGTGATATTTCTGCACTTCCATGTCACGGAGGGTGGCGATCTTCAAATGTACCTGAATCGTACATTGAAGGATCAGGGAATAATAAGATTTACATTGCAACAAGATATTGGTTAGTGCAGAAACTAAAGAAAAAATAAGCACTTTGGAATTCATATTTATAAAACTATTTAGAACTAAACTGTTCTTTGTTATTATTGTTAAATATTACAGAATATCAGCAACGTGTAATTTTAAAGTAGTAATAAGTTAATAAATTAGATTTTAAAAGTGCAAGTTTTTTCACAATATAGTTGATTTTACTGTGAACACAGAATCTATTTACATGGTACCACTGCCATCTTTATACTCCATAACTAATGATAAATGTGGGCTGACTATTATGTCAGTGAAGACTCATATTTCGTGCAGAAATAGCGATTAGGTAATGATTTGTGCCCTAATATGCCACATTGTGAACGACTTTGCTGATAGAAAAGGGTTGTTTATAATGCTGGAATACAAAAATTGTATATAACTTTTATATAATTATACAAAAATTGTATAATACCTTTATACAATTTGTATGAAATTTCGCTCTACATGTTCATTGGCAAAAAACGAGCACTTTCGACCCTTCAGCGTGCTCTATTTTGAGACATTCTGCATATGCCGGTTTATAAGTATCTCATATTTTATACAAGGGTTGGATTAAAAGTAATGGTACATTTATTCTCTGAAATGACTTTATTGACAGAGGTATTTACATTTACACACCTTCAATAATAATGTCAAATAATAATATTGTCAAATAATTTAAAGTTAATATTAGTAATGTGTAAATTGTAGAGTTCTGCCACCAGGATGTATATACCTACCTGCAGAATAATAAATATCTATCTATCTATCTAATATAATCGTCTTCACTATTAATGCACTTTTACCAACTGTTAGGAAAGCATCGTACACCATCTGCGCGTCTATTGTTATTGATGTCCCATGATGACCGCCCTATAGCATGAATAATTTCTTCTCAGGTTTTGTACCGGGTTCTCATATCGCGTCAGTTTAGATACTTAGATATTGATTTAGTAAAAAACAGTAAAAAACTGTGTGACGTATGGGGAGGAAAATTATCTGCGCACGCTTTCTTGAGTTACAGAATCGCTTCCCAACAATGTAACTACTACTAGTTGAAGGATGAAAATAATAATAATAATAACAATAATAATAATAATAATAATAATAATAATAATAATAATAATAATAATAATAATAATAATAAATTTAAAAAAGCGAGAGATAAACATTTCAAAAACTACATATTTTCGTTTCCGAGTTATAGAAAGCTTATTTGTAACTGTAAACGAACTGCAGATTTGATTTTTCTGTATTGCAAACAAAATAGAAATTAACCCTAAGCTCTACTACCACTGCAAGCAACAGCTCTACTACCACTGCTCAACAAAACGTGCGCATAGTAAATCTATATTTACGCCCAGAAGCAAATCAAGGAGCCATATCAGTATTTGTTTCAGGGGAACTGGACAAAAACCTGATCGAGATGGGGGTCATTGACCCGGAAGCTGAAGTACATTACTTGTTACAGGCATATTAACTCTTTTAAAAAAATATACAATACAAATGTAAACTAATTCATAATACTGTATCATTTTTTTGTTAAAGTAAACATTATTTTTCTTTTTGACGATCAGTATAGTCTCTAATTATACAGAAACAGTTATGCAGAAGAAAATATTTTACTTTTAACTTAAATTTGTGTACCGATTTTAATTGTTTAATTTTATCTGGCAATGCAGTGTAAAGTAACGTAGATGTATTTTATGTAGATTTCTTGTAGTGAGCTGTTGATACTGACACTTCATAAACATGATTTCTACGTCATGTGTTGTAATTCCAAATATCAGTATTACATGAAAATATGTTCCCGCCATTAAGTAAGTCAGTTTTGACAAATACTACAGATTCGTAAATAAATAGGCAAGGCAATGGTAAGATTCCAAGCTCAATGAAAAGAGGCTTGCAGGGATCACGTGGATGGCATTTTTTCATAATTCGGATTTTTTTTTCTTTTTGCAATCTAAATGTCTGGGCACTAAAAGATGAAATTCCTCAGAATATTATGCCACATCTCAGGCGGAAATGTACATTTCCAAAATACACGCAACGAGCTGCAGTTAGATGGATGTTCCAGAATCTCTCACTGTCAGAGGCGCAAGAGTTCTCGTCGTGTGGTCGTCCTGTACGAAGGTTACCCTTCGCATCACCTCGGCCTATACTGCGGTTTTTACAGAGCTGCGTTTGAAGTAAATCGGCTGTTTCGACGTCATCCAATCGGAAGGCTGAACGCCACCATTATGACGTCACTGTAGTGACGTGTGATGTCCCGATTGGACGACTCCATAACAGCTGATCAAATGTCAGGCGCAGCAAAGTGAGAACAGCAAAATAATCAGAACGCTTGAACCCATCGTGCGACTGTGGAGTACGACAACGCTGCTAACAAATGCTTCTCGCAGTCCCTGAAAATATTCTTGCTTACTCCAACCTCGTGTCACTTCAATTTTGAATCACGAACTTTGCTCTACCTTTGTAAACATGACGTTAGGGCGCTTGCACTATTGCTATGTAGTTCAACGATTTACACACTGCAGTAGTCTAACAGAGTACTGTTCCAACTCGCTGCACACGCTCGTTTAATAATCATTTCTTTTGGCACGACAGATGGCAGTATGCCGACTCACCGGTTTTAAGGTACAGCAATATTATTATTACTTTTTATTCAACCCATGTATTTCTGATGTCGAACACGAGGTGGTGATACATTTTACGGATAACAAACCAATGCCATCATTACTAGAAAAGAATTCATACATTGATTCGGACTCAGAGATAAAGTTGCCTGTGGAAACTATTTTTCCATAATTTGCTACCAATGCCTCGCATTGTTCGTCGTGCAGTGTCGCACGTACGTCTGTGCTGCCGGACGTGGCCGCGAATGATTGAGACGATTCAACCTCCAACTTCAGCTAATAACTATTTCTGTCGTTAGTCCACATTTTGAGGAACTTTTCAGTGCAACACTTTCGGTTATTATCAATTATACTCTTCAAAAACACTTGCTATTAGACGTAATAAAATTCGCTGAAAGTTCCCATGCAATACTATTGGGCGTTCCAGCATTATGATATTTCCTTCCTTTATAACATGATTTACAATAGATTAGAGCTATTTTACGTCCGAATTAACTTACCTTAAACTAGTTGCATGTGGCGTCGCCGACGATGTAAACTGTTTTTAAAATATTTTCATTTGTTGAAAATTTCCTTCATACTTAATTTCTTTCACGGATTCCTTCGATTTAGTATGTACGTACAGTATCTGACGTTGAGCTTACCAATGAATCGTAGTAGCTGATAATGTTTTACTTCCCTTCAAAAATTCCTTACATCCAATGACCTTTATCATACCTCCGTAGGCATATAAACTGGTAATATTGCAATATCAAAAGTACAATTACCGTAAAAAATATTTTAAAACGATGATGCGAATAGTTAAAGAGTTTAGTACACCTATATTGTTTGCGATTTTTCCTACATTTTTTGCACAGTCATGCACAAAGATCACCTGTAAACTGTTCTTTTTGTTTATTCTTTAATCCTAATATACGATCATTCTCAATTAGTTCCGGAAATTCTGCTCTATTGATCGTTTTGTATGCGA
>BLKR01016762.1:0-20863 GCA_011170035.1 Teleogryllus occipitalis | reverse complement strand
CGGGGAGGAAACGTCGAAGTTCGAAAATAATGTTGACTTCTTCAGCAGCTGGCGGTGAAACTATACAGGATGTCCGGGGAGGAAATGTTGAAACTTCGAAAATAACTTTGACTTTCTCAGCAGCTGGCGGCGGAACTATACAGGGTGTCCGGGTGGAAACGACGAAGTTCGAAAATAAATTTCACTTTCTCAGCAGCTGGCGGTGGAACTATACAGGGTGTCCGGGAAGGAAACTCGAAACTTCGAAAATAAGATCTTAGGTCAATATTAAGCGTATTTTATCGAATAAAGTCCTTCGAAATTTTGAATGGCTGAAAGCACTCAAAAAGTTGGTTTGGAAATACTTTTTGTGCAAAAATTTGCATTTCGGAAACCTATAAACACTCTGCAAACATTCATTTTTTTATTACTTACAAAAGAAATGAATATACTTTTTTAGATATTTAGATATTGTGTTTAGATTGTTGTATATTTGTAAAGAAAAAAATAACCCAGAAATATAGTAGTAGTCGAATTGGGTGCTTTTTTATTTGTATTAATTTTTTCCAAACAATTATATTCATTTTTTTGTAAGTAATAAAGTTTATTCTACTGGAGTATACATATGTTTCAGAAATGCAAACTTTTTCATAAAATGCCTTTTTTCACACCTACTTTTGAGTGCTTATTACTGCAGAGTCATTCAAAATTTCGAAGGAGTTTATTGAACCAAATATGCTTAAAATTGATTTAAGAGCTTATTAACTTATTTTCAAAGTTTCGTTGTTTTCTCCCTGGACACCTGCATTGAGAAAATCCTCGTTCGGTGGCTTCGGCGGAACCTTCAGGCATCTGGCAGCGACTCTTCAGCCTTAGCGACCTCGGCTATACGGACCAGCATTGTGCAGCTTTACTACTCTTGTACTGCTACATAAACGTTTTAGCCTTGCTACATGCAGTTCTCGGCCACATGTTACCTGTTTTCAACTCACCTAACGGGCGTTTCCAACAGAGCCAGAGTGATGGCAGCAGCGACGAATGTTCCGCTCACAGCCAGCCACAACTGGGGCTCGAACTGCAGCGTGATGCTCTTCCAGCGAGGAACGGGGCTTCGTGCGGGCACGAACCATCGGTACGTCTCCTTCTGGTAAGCTACGGACGGGTCCATTTGGGTGTTGAAGTACTCCATGAGGCCGATGCACCCTATCATGATGTCGGCCGCCCGCTGGAGAATGTCGACGGTCTGGCCGACTATGTTGTTTGGATTGGGGTGCCTGTGAAGACAATAGTTGAAGCAGCCTCTTCGCTAGAATACATTATATCTACGGAACTGATTTGAATTAAACTCCGATCGGAGAAAAAGGCATTTAAAAATGTTTTCGAATTCCTGTTTTTCGATAAAATTTTTAGTTTCCCAACATAAGTGACAATTTTGGAGACAATAGTTGAAACAGGTAAATGACATATCCTCTTCGGTAGAATACATTAGATCTGCGGAACTGATTTTAATTAAACTCCGATCGGAGAAAAAGGCATTTAAAAATGTTTTCGAATTCCTGTTTTTCGATAAAATTTTTAGTTTCCCAACATAAGTGACAATTTTGGAGACAATAGTTGAAACAGGTAAATGACATATCCTCTTCGGTAGAATACATTAGATCTGCGGAACTGATTTTAATTAAACTCCGATCGGAGAAAAAGGCATTTAAAAATGTTTTCGAATTCCTGTTTTTCGATAAAATTTTTAGTTTCCCAACATAAGTGACAATTTTGGAGACAATAGTTGAAACAGGTAAATGACATATCCTCTTCGGTAGAATACATTAGATCTGCGGAACTGATTTTAATTAAACTCCGATCGGAGAAAAAGGCATTTAAAAATGTTTTCGAATTCCTGTTTTTCGATAAAATTTTTAGTTTCCCAACATAAGTGACAATTTTGGAGACAATAGTTGAAACAGGTAAATGACATATCCTCTTCGGTAGAATACATTAGATCGACAGAACTGATTTGAATTAAACTCCATTCGGAGAAAAAAGCATTTAAAAATGTTACCAAACTGTTTTCGAATTCCTGTTTTTCGATAAAATGTTTACAGTTTTCCAACATAAGTGACAATTTTGGAGACAATAGTTGAAACAGGTAAATGACATATCCTCTTCCCTAGAATACATTAGATCGACAGAACTGATTTGGATTAAACTATTCGGAGAAAAAAGCATTTGAAAATGTTACCAAACTGTTTTCATATTCCTGTTTTCCGATAAAATCTTCACAGTTTTCCAACATAAGTGACAATATCCTCCTTACAATCACCAGTTAGAGAAGTTTATCTCAAGTATCTCTTGAAATGATTCAAAATACGCTTTTATACCTGGAACCCATTTTCACTTTACATTTTTGGAATCGTTTTATAGCTATTCACACACCTAGAAGTGTTATGAGTGTTATTACAGCCGAGGCCAAAAGTTAAAAATCGGAGCGTAGCCGAGCGTAGCAGAGCCGGAGCGATGCGGAACGTAGCGGATCCGAGCGTTTTAATATGGACGAGGCAGTAATAACACTGTAACATTTCGTGTCATGTTCAACATTTATCGGTCACCATTAAATCTCACGAATTATGCGAACATTTACGACATTACTGCGATAATAAACACATGAATTCTGTTTCTGCGGTACGTTAGTACGATATTGTGGGGTGTCCCTTGAAATATATGTCTGTAAACAGTATTCTTATACCATAGTTCAACAAAATTGGATGCAAATAATTCTCCTGAACCTAAAGATGCCTAAAGAAATGACGTTCGGGTAGAAAATTGGCGCGTTGATTTCCAGTGGCGACACCTTCACATCGTCAGTAAATACAATTACCGGAGTACTTCTATTTGATGGAATGTGAGGAAAATGAGGTTAATTTACTTTACCTTATATTAATTTTTCTATTTGCAGTATTAATAATATAACAATTATGAATAATTATTCCCCAAACCAATGTGAATTACTTCTGAATTGTTTGAATCTGATGTTTTGCACATCGTCCAAGTTTTTTTCCCTTAATAAACATTTGCCTTGCGATGAATCGATGGTTGTTTACGTTGCTATGGATGTTAAATCCCGTTTCTAAGGATGTTAATTTTTTTAACATACAGGTAGATTCAAGTGCATTTAACAAAACTTCAGGGTCGCATGTTAACAGGCATCAAACGCATGTGACCGATAAAACGTCACGCATGTGACCGTTAACATATTAAAATGCATGATTATTCTTACTGAAAAGGATTATTCACCCGGTTTTGAAAACTACTTACTCTCGAATACACTGTTCTCGAAAGTCTACTTTTTACTTCTTGCCAAACAATAAAACCTAACTGCTTTAAATCTAAATAACAGGATAGAAAACGTTAATTTAGCATACTATTTACTTCCACTGAATTCGATTCTATTAGAATGCAAATAACGCAGTCATCAACGTATTTCAAGAGCAATAAAATACCACTCCAGCATACAGCTGGACTGGTGATTAAATTCTATTCATTAAAACGAAAGTGTATTAACGAATTGAAACGAATTCTACCCTTTGGGGATCCCACACTCAAGCCAACCGTTGGTATCCGCGGATGCCCATTTTATGCATCGTCCCAAACAATTGAGCGCAGGTGCTTGTAATCCAAATTCTAGGCACGAAAACCTTCTTTTAGTTCGAATTCAACGACCATTGAACTCTCGTATTTCGCAAATTTAAATAGTAAATCACCCACCCAATAGAATTGAAGTACAATACCACACCAACACTTACCTGTACTGTACGCGAAAGTCCATCTTCTCGGCCACCACGCGAAGCAGCTGCACCTCGAAGCCCTTTCGGTAGGGCTCGTCCAAGGGGTGTCCCTTGCGCGTCTTTTGGCCCTCCCAGATGACGTAGGGGCTCCAGGGCACGACGGTGGCGCTGACGACGCAACGGCGCATGCGCGCCGCACTCGCCCACGCCTCGCCCGCTGCCGCCCCCGGCTCCGCCGCCGCCCACGCCCGCGCCCGCGCCTGCGTCGGATTGGCAGCCGCCCACGCTTTCCACGCAAACACTTCCGCTTCCCTGGCGAACAGAGGGTCGGCAAATCTACCTAACACACTTATCATATCTATCAATCTAAATCTTTGTATCTATGTACCTATATGCCTGCCTATTTACGTTCTATCCATCCGTCTACGGATTTATCCATCTGTCTACCCTTTCCTCTCTCTATTATTTTTTGTCCATTCTTCTTTCTCTCTATCTTTACTCTGTCAATCCTTTACTCTGCCCTTAGCTCTCTCTGCCCTTTACTCTATCTGCCCATTACTCTGTCTGCCCTTTACTCTGTCTGCCCTTTACTCTGTCTGCCATTTACTCTGTCCGCCCATTACTCTGTCTGCCCTTTACTTTGCCCTTTACTCTGCCTGCCCTTTACTCTGTCTGCCCTTTACTCTGTCTGCCCTTTACTCTGTCTGCCCTTTACTCTGTCTGTCCTTTACTCTGTCTGCCCTTTACTCTGTCTGCCCTTTACTCTGTCTGCCCTTTACTCTGTCTGCCCTTTTCCTCTGTTTGCCCTTTACTCTGTCTGCCCTTTACTCTGTCTGCCCTTTACTCTGTCTGCCCTTTACTCTGTCTGCCCTTTACTCTGTCTGCCTTTACTCTGTCTGTCCCCTTTACTCTGTCTGCCCTTTACTCTGTCTGCCCTTTACTCTGTCTGCCCTTTTCCTCTGTTTGCCCTTTACTCTGTCTGCCCTTTACTCTGTCTGCCCTTTACTCTGTCTGCCCTTTACTCTGTCTGCCCTTTACTCTGTCTGCCATTTACTCTGCCCTTTTCTCTGTCCACTCTTTTTTGTCTACCCTCTTCTCTGTCCACCCTTTTCTTCGTCTAGCCTTTTCTCCGTCAACCCTTTTCTCCGCCTATCCTTTTCTCCAACTATCTGACTATATTTTTCTCCGTCTATCCTTTTCTCCAACTACCCTGTTCTCCGACTGCCCTTTTCTCCGTCTATACTTTTCTCCGTCTACCCTTTTCTCTGTCTACCCTTTTCTCTGTCTACCCTTTTCTCTGTTTACCCTTTTCTCTGTCTACCCATTTCTCTGTCTACTCATTTCTCTGCCTACCCTTTTCTCTGTCTACCCTTTTCTCTGTCTACCCTTTTCTCCGTCTACCCTTTTCCCCGTCTACCCTTTTCTCCGTCTACCCTTTTCTCCGTCAACCCTTTTCTTAGTCTACCCTTTTCTTCGCCTATCCTTTTCTCCGTCTATCCTTTTCTCCGTCTATCCTTTTCTCCGTCTATCCTTTTCTCCGTCTATCCTTTTCTCCGTCTATCCTTTTCTCCGTCTATCCTTTTCTCCGTCTATCCTTTTCTCCGTCTATCCTTTTCTCCGTCTATCCTTTTCTCCGTCTATCCTTTTCTCCGTCTATTCTTTTCTCCGTCTATCCTTTTCTCCGTCTATCCTTTTCTCCGTCTATCCTTTTCTCCGTCTACCCTTTTCTCTGTCTACCCTTTTCTCTGTTTACCCTTTTCTCTGTCTACCCTTTTCTCTGTCTTCCCTTTTCTCTGTCTACCCTTTTCTCTGTCTACCCTTTTCTCTGTCTACCCTTTTCTCTGTCTACCCTTTTCCCCGTCTACCCTTTTCTCCGTCTACACTTCTCTCCGTCAACCCTTTTCTTAGTCTACCCTTTTCTTCGCCTATCCTTTTCTCCGTCTATCCTTTTGTCCGTCTATCCTTTTCTCCGTCTATCCTTTTCTCCGTCTATCCTTTTCTCCGTCTATCCTTTTCTCTGTCTATCCTTTTCTCCGTCTATCCTTTTCTCCGTCTACCCTTTTCTCTGTCTACCCTTTTCTCTGTCTACCCTTTTCTCTGTTTACCCTTTTCTCTGTCTACCCATTTCTCTGTCTACTCATTTCTCTGTCTACCCTTTTCTCTGTCTACCCTTTTCTCTGTCTACCCTTTTCTCTGTCTACCCTTTTCTCCGTCTACCCTTTTCCCCGTCTACCCTTTTCTCCGTCTACACTTCTCTCCGTCAACCCTTTTCTTAGTCTACCCTTTTCTTCGCCTATCCTTTTCTCCGTCTATCCTTTTGTCCGTCTATCCTTTTCTCCGTCTATCCTTTTCTCCGTCTATCCTTTTCTCCGTCTATCCTTTTCTCTGTCTATCCTTTTCTCCGTCTATCCTTTTCTCCGTCTACCCTTTTCTCTGTCTACCCTTTTCTCTGTCTACCCTTTTCTCTGTTTACCCTTTTCTCTGTTTACCCTTTTCTCTGTCTACCCTTTTCTCTGTCTACCCTTTTCTCCGTCTACCCTTTTCTCCGTCTACCCTTTTCTCCGTCTACCCTTTTCTCCGTCTACCCTTTTCTCCGTCTACCCTTTTCTTAGTCTACCCTTTTCTTCGCCTATCCTTTTCTCAGTCTATCCTTTTCTCCGTCTACCCTTTTCTCTGTCTACCCTTTTCTCTGTTTACCCTTTTCTCTGTTTACCCTTTTCTCTGTCTACCCTTTTCTCTGTCTACCCTTTTCTCTGTCTACCCTTTTCTCTGTCTACCCTTTTCTCCGTGCACCCATTTCTCCGTGTACCCATTTCTCCGTGTACCCATTTCTGCGTGTACCCTTTTCTCCGTCTAGCCTTTTCTCCGTCTAGCCTTTTCTCCGTCTACCCTTTTCTCCGTCTACCCTTTTCTCCGTCTACCTTTCTCTCCGTCTATCCTTTTCTCCGTTTACTGTGATTGTTTTAATTGTAAGGGAACTGTAAAAAGAACACGTAAGGAGAACACAAACACCCACAAACATACATGCCAGGCTGGCACTCGTTTCTTTTTCTCCTTTCTCTGTTTACATTTCAGCGTTCTGTCTATCCACTTCCTTGTGGATTAATAACTGAAAATATTTCTGTAACCAAACATTTATTAATAATGTAAAGGGATGTTTTATGATTCAGTGACATGTAATGCGAATTGCTTTTCCACGACCCTATACTAACCCTATTTAATGATCCATGTTATAGCAGTGCGGAAATATTTAGTCAGAAATTGTAAGCGTAGTTTGGATGGTTCTGGATACTCTGATACTTATATTTCAAAAATGAACTGTTTTAACTGAAGTGTTTAAGATATTATGTAACAAGTTTCCTTTTAACGAACAGAAACAACGCTGGGATGTAGATACTTTGACCTGGACGTCATTATATTAGGTTATTACTCTACTAATCTCGTCAATATGAAGTAATAATTTCCAGTTTTTACTGGAGCAGGTCGTCAACAAGTTGTTTCAGAGAGTATCTAATCTAAACGATGAGATTGTTTCCAGATTTGTCACTGTGCAGATAAAATATGTCATAGTGACGTACGATACTGTGTATAATTTTTTAATTACTTTAACAGCACAAGGAATCAATGCCAAAAGACGTTTAACCAGTTTTATGCATAAGGATCTAGTAAATTTTGATTTTATGAAATACATTCCGTCACACTAGATACTACTGATTTGCATTTGTGACAATGAAAATAAATTAATATTTAATATTTCTTGTAGGACATACGTGGATTTTGTACTTAACATATTTTTTATTTAGTAAGCCATTTATGGTAAATATTAGTCACATTATACTAAACTTGTACTACGTGGGTAAGATAAAAATCTTTAAAGCAAATAATCATACATTCTACATCTTAATATCATATCATACGTATGAAGTTCACTCCAGGTCTTGCCAACGCATTGAAGCGGCAAAAAAAGACCGTATGATACATATAGGAAAATGCTCTCGCAGAGAGAAAACTTTCAGACGATTACATTAGAATCTACGAAATTTTGTAAACTAATTGATAAATTCAGGCGCGAATATCACGTGATCTCTTGTTCAACGCTCCAAACAAGCTTTAACGTTAACATTTTATTTTGCAAGTCATTTTTCATTTGATTTTTCAAATGATCAACGTTTCTGAATACGAGGTCATTCAGAGAATTTAATTTACTACTTTACAAGTTACCGAACCATATTTTGCCCATTTTTATGCTTCCACCTCTAATGAGAAGCATGTAATATTGGTAATATATGGTAATATATTATTTCAAAGAAATAAATTAGTATGACAGTAAGACTCGTCAGATATTATCTTAAAATATATTATAGACTTTCTTGAAATAAAACTGGTGTATGGGTTATATTGAGGGGAAAAACTGTTGGCAGATTTAGGCTCTGATACCGGTGTGAAAAATCACGAATGAAGTTCGACGAAAAATATTGTCACCCCAACAAAGCAAAATTGTAAAACTCAGATTATCATCGCAGGAATTGTGTAAGGAAGTCATAATACGATTTGGAATCCCGAAAATAATATGTGGAAAGAGAAGGAAAAATGTAGTATTGTCTCGTAGGAAAGAGAGCAACTTCGTACCCAGCATCGTTGCAATAACCAACTTGCTTGATGCTGCCGCAGCCGGACGCAGTGTTCGGAGGCCGCCATCCGAAGATGGTGCGACCTTGCACCACCCAAGCATCGCCGACTCCGTGAAGCTCCAACGCGGCGAGAGCTGCGGCAGCGGCAGCACCAGTCATCCGCGGTGCTCCAGTATGGCCACCGACACCGCTAATGCTATCAGCAGCCCCAGCGTGCCCATTCGTAACTGGGGCAC
Source organism: Teleogryllus occipitalis (assembly GCA_011170035.1). Taxonomy (NCBI): domain Eukaryota; kingdom Metazoa; phylum Arthropoda; class Insecta; order Orthoptera; family Gryllidae; genus Teleogryllus; species Teleogryllus occipitalis. The sequence continues at coordinate 12,238 of BLKR01016762.1, read as the reverse complement.
CATCTAGGCTATCGGCACCAGTGAAGCCAGGCAACGGAAGTGCCCCAGCAGGGCCACCGGCATCGCTAATTCTATCAGCATCCCCAGTAGATCCATTGGAAACAGGGGCACCGACTATACGATCGGCACCAGTGAACCGAAGTGCCGCAGTGGGGTCACCAGCATTGCTACTGACATGAGAAGCACCAGCGGGCTCATTGATAACAGGGGCACTATGTGTACTATCTTCACCAGTGACAACAGGTAACCGAAGTGCCCCTGTAAAGCCACCAGCATCGTTAATGGCATGAGGAACCCCATCGATAACAGCGGCACCACGTGCACGATCGGCACCAGTGACACCACTCCCACCGACGGCCCCAATTCCACCAAGCTTGGCGTCATCGACGCCATCGGGTTGATCGGTTCCGGTGGCTTCAACTACTTTCGTGACACTCGAGGCACTAGCCGATCCGGTGGCGCTAGCAGCGTTTGTGACACCACCGATATTGTCCGAAGAGTGGGTGATCTCGGTTTCTGGCAACACGACAACGTGCCGCGCGCCCACCGGCCTTCGTAAACGCCCAGGCTGCAGTGCACCGTCTACACTGGGCGACGCCAAAATCAGCACCGCTCCAGGCCTTTGGCGCGGGTCCTCCGCCCACGCTTCTGCGACAATGACCGAAGCATGACGTTTCGTTTAAAGGGGAAGGTACAGCTTACAGCAGTTAATTCTCAATCAAAGTTACAATATTTATTTTTATAGACAGTCAAAAAATTCAAGGTTCCCTAGTGTGTTACAAATGCAATGGAATCAACTGAGGAAGCGTTAGCGCCTGAGTACGGTTAAATAGACGTGAAACAGTTCAATGATTATAATGATAATGGTGATGATGACTTACTGTCTGGCGGCAACCGTGTTTCCCCGGCTATCATGACTGGTGTCCCGACGGCGTGTATCTCTCTGAGCAGCTGCAACTGGGCGGAGTCGACCCTCTCCGTTAGCAGTGTCCGCGGCCGGCCCGCCAGGCGCAGGCCACACAATGCCGCGAACGCCCCCGCAGCCACGCCCGGCTGCTCCTTCGCCACGGCGCTTCGCAGCCCTCTCCTCAAGCTAGCGTCTTTTGGGTAGAAGGAATGCCAGCTAGTATATGCTACGAGAAGACTACGAAATATTATTACTATTCCCCGTTTTTTAATTTTTATACTCATTTATATAGTTAAATTTAGTTATATAGCCATCTTCCCAAGTTAGCTTCTCTCGTGCAGGAAGAATACCAGCTAGAATATGCTACGAGAAGGCTACAAAATATTATTACTATCCCCCTTTTTTAATTTTTATATTCATTTATAGAGTTAAATTTAGTTATATAGCACTCTCCACAAGTTAGCGTCTCTCAGGCAGGAAGAATACCAGCTAGAATATGCTACGAGAAGACTACGAAATATTATTACTATCCCCCTTTTTTAATTTTTATATTCATTTATAGAGTTAAATTTAGTTATATAGCACTCTCCACAAGTTGGCGTCTCTCGGGCAGGAAGAATACCAGCTAGAATATGCTACGAGAAGGCTACGAAATATTATTACTATCCCCCTTTTTTAATTTTTATATTCATTTATAGAGATAAATTTAGTTATATAGCACTCTCCACAAGTTAGCGTCTCTCGGGCAGGAAGAATACCAGCTAGAATATGCTACGAGAAGACTACGAAATATTATTACTATCCCCCTTTTTTAATTTTTATATTCATTTATAGAGTTAAATTTAGTTATATAGCACTCTCCACAAGTTAGCGTCTCTCGTGCAGGAAGAATACCAGCTAGAATATGCTACGAGAAGGCTACGAAATATTATTACTATCCCCCTTTTTTAATTTTTATATTCATTTATAGAGTTAAATTTAGTTATATAGCACTCTCCACAAGTTAGCGTCTCTCGGGCAGGAAGAATACCAGCTAGAATATGCTACGAGAAGACTACGAAATATTATTACTATCCCCCTTTTTTAATTTCTATATTCATTTATAGAGTTAAATTTAGTTATATAGCACTCTCCACAAGTTAGCGTCTCTCGGGCAGGAAGAATACCAGCTAGAATATGCTACGAGAAGACTACGAAATATTATTACTATCCCCCTTTTTTAATTTTTATATTCATTTATAGAGTTAAATTTAGTTATATAGCCATCTTCCCAAGTTAGCGTCTCTCGTGCAGGAAGAATACCAGCTAGAATATGCTACGAGAAGACCACGAAATATTATTACTATCCCCCTTTTTTAATTTTTATATTCATTTATAGAGTTAAATTTAGTTATATAGCACACTCCACAAGTTAGCGTCTCTCGGGCAGGAAGAATACCAGCTAGAATATGCTACGAGAAGACTACGAAATATTATTACTATCCCCCTTTTTTAATTTTTATATTCATTTATAGAGTTAAATTTAGTTATATAGCACTCTCCACAAGTTAGCGTCTCGCGGGCAGGAAGAATACCATTTAGAATATGCTACGAGAAGACTACGAAATATTATTACTATCCCCCTTTTTTAATTTTTATATTCATTTATAGAGTTAAATTTAGTTATATAGCACTCTCCACAAGTTGGCGTCTCTCGGGCAGGAAGAATACCAGCTAGAATATGCTACGAGAAGGCTACGAAATATTATTACTATCCCCCTTTTTTAATTTTTATATTCATTTATAGAGATAAATTTAGTTATATAGCACTCTCCACAAGTTAGCGTCTCTCGGGCAGGAAGAATACCAGCTAGAATATGCTACGAGAAGACTACGAAATATTATTACTATCCCCCTTTTTTAATTTTTATATTCATTTATAGAGTTAAATTTAGTTATATAGCACTCTCCACAAGTTAGCGTCTCGCGGGCAGGAAGAATACCATTTAGAATATGCTACGAGAAGACTACGAAATATTATTACTATCCCCCTTTTTTAATTTTTATATTCATTTATAGAGTTAAATTGAGTTATATAGCACTCTCCACAAGTTAGCGTCTCTCGGGCAGGAAGAATACCAGCTAGAATATGCTACGAGAAGACTACGAAATATTATTACTATCCCCCTTTTTTATTTTTTATATTCATTTATATAGTTAAATTTAGTTATATAGCCATCTTCCCAAGTTAGCGTCTCTCGTGCAGGAAGAATATCAGCTAGAATATGCTACGAGAAGACTACGAAATATTATTACTATCCCCCTTTTTTAATTTTTATATTCATTTATAGAGTTAAATGTAGTTATATAGCACTCTCCACAAGTTAGCGTCTCCCGGGCAGGAAGAATATCAGCTAGAATATGCTACGAGAAGACTACGAAATATTATTACTATCCCCCTTTTTTATTTTTTATAATCATTTATAGAGTTAAATTTAGTTATATAGCCCTCTTCCCAAGTTAGCGTCTCTCGTGCAGGATGAATACCAGCTAGAATATTAAGTCTTTTAAGTAAATAAATTAATTCTTCACGCTCACTTACCAATATATGACGTTTTCATGTTTGTTTGTCGTTCTCCATCGTCCATGGTAATCACGCTGTTCTCATTGATTATCAGTGATTCGTTTTTCATAATAATTGTGTCTTCTCCACCTACATATATTGAAGTTTTCAGAAGAGCAAATAGTAAGAGTAAATTTAAATAATAATTCATTTTAAAATGTTTCTGATATTCTGCTGAAGTCTTCTCAGAATATGCTGAATGAGTTTTATGTATTTGCTATGAAATTCGTAACTTTTCTAGTTCTATTTTTTGCGTTGCTTGACATAAAATTGTGATTGACTAAAATATTACATTATGATATTAATGAGCACATCATTGTCATTTAGAGAATAGTTATTAACGTTTTTGAGAAAGTTACTTAATTTTATTACTAATATGATTGGTTAAATGATTCTTATTGTGAATTTATATTTGTATTAATATAATTACGTCATAGCAAAGTAGAAAACTGCAATTTTGTAAATAATAATATAAATCTTTATTTGCACGTTTTAAATATGATTTGGTACTAGAATTGAAGAAATGCAAATCATAATTTGTGAAAAAATTGTTTTATTATTTTGGAATGATAAATTATCAGGCCTTTAATGCACGAGTCTACCCGGCTTTTATAAAATAATTTCAGTAAATTTTGTGCGATTAGTAGTATTACTTATATTGTTTCGTGACGCTCATCTCTCAATGACCTTCTATGGAACGTACGAGTAAGTATCAGGACGAGCACATATTTGACCGTACACTGACAATCGTCTTGTGTTAGTTTGGACTTAACTTGGAAACTCTTTTCTTTGAAACATACCTTTCTATCATTGTCAATTTGTTTGCTCTCTTACACAAACTGTAAATTCGTGTTCTCTCAGAATCGATACATCATATCCTGTCTTTGCTGTTCGGAGCTGAATTATCAATTTTTTTTCTCATTCTTCACTTTTCATCATTTCTCACTTTCTTCCAAAATACATTCGTTCTGTCACTTATTACACCTCCCTTGTTTGCTTTCTGAAACATGTCATATGAAAGTTATAAAGATAAGATAAATTTATTTAAACTGCAATTGGGTGTGACCCGGTGGCAGTTAATTACATAAGTAAGATATTAATTTTCATGCAAATAACATAATAATGTTGATAATAATGCTAAAATAATAATAATAATAATAATAGTAATAATAATAACAGAAATAATAATAGTAATAATAATAACAGTAATAATAATAGTAATAATATTAATAATAATAGTAATAATATTAATAATAATAATAATAATAATAATAATAATAATAATAATAATAATAATAATAATAATAATAATATAAAAACTGGTGAATCTTAAAAACAAACATTAAATTACCTAAAAGATAAAAGAAACGTCAATCTAAAACAGCACTGAGTGCTTAAACAATGAAGACCGCACTGCACTTGCCTACACTTCACTTCATTTCACTTCACTATTACACTAAAAAACACCTTCATTATTTCTCTGCTCTACACTGCACAACACTTCACTTCACTTCACTTCACTTCACTTCACTTCACTTCACTTCACTGTATAACTTAATATTCCTAGTTAACTACCTCAAACTTAGAAATGCCCTAAATTACTTTCCTAAATTGTTGAACGCTTCGAGGAAAGGGTTCAAAGGTTTTTGCAGGCAATCTATTCCAATCTCTTATCGTTCTATTTGTAAAAGAAAATTTCCCGACATCCGTTCTCTGCGGTCTTAAATTTATTTTGTGCCTGTGATCACCTCTACCGATGTACGTAGGAAAATTTAGCCGCCGTTTAATTTCTTTCCAAGCTGGATGACCGCTATAAGCTTTATACAAGGCGCAAAGTCTTGCCAATGTTCGCCTGTTTTCGAGTGAATCCCACCCTATCCTTTTCTTGTCCCTGAAAGTAAATTTAGCTGCTCTACGCTGAATCCTTTCCAAATTCTTACACTGCATAATTTTGTGCGGATCCCAACAAATTGCTCCATATTCCATTATCGGACGAACAAGCGACAAGTAAGCAATTTCCTTCGCGTTTACTGTACTCTTTTTTAAGATACGCATTACAAAATGAAGAGATCTCCACGCTTTCCCTACAACAAAATCTACGTGATTTTTCCAGCTTAATTTACTATCGAAATGGATACCTAGGTACTTACACGAAGAAACTCTCGGAATAATGTCGTTACTTAAACGGTAATTTGTTACGCTGTAATTGTGACCTCTGCCAAAAGTGATAGATTTGCTTTTAGAACTATTTATGGTCATACCATTATTTTCCGCCCAGTAAGATAATGCATCAAGATCCCGTTGCAGCATATTTTCATCGTCTTTCGAATTTATAATGCGATATATTATGCAATCGTCTGCAAATAGCCGAACATTTGAAATTAATTGCGCTGGCAAATCATTAATGAACGCTAGAAATAGAAGAGGTCCAATGACACTCCCTTGCGGTATTCCTGACGTAACGCTTGCGCAGGAAGATAATTCTTGCCCAATTCGGACTTTCTGTTTCCTGTCACGCAGAAACTCGCTAATCCACGCCACCACCCTGGGATCGATGCCTGAATTTATTAATTTCTGAACAAGTCGGTCGTGTGGAACAACATCGAACGCTTTGGCAAAATCTATAACTACTGCGTCTACTCTCCCGCCCGCGTCAATTTCATCTGCTAGGTCCTGAAATAGCGTTACTACCTGACTTTCGCATGAATAATTAGTCCTAAATCCGTGTTGGCCATGATAGAGCCATTTTTTGACTTCCCACTCTTGCTTAATGTAACTCGCAACTAGATGCTCCATAAGTTTGCAGACCACTGACGTGAGACTTACCGGCCTATAATTACTTAGTATAGTTTTGTCCCCACTTTTAAAGATTGGTACTACAAAAGCTAATTTCCAATCTTCAGGTACTTTTGAATTGTTCATAGACACGTGAAATATTCTAATTAAGTACGGTAATAGTGCCTCTCCTCCTAGTTTAATTATGTCCGTAGAAATGTCGTCTGGACCCCTTGACTTACCATTTTTCATAAATTTTACTTTATTACGTAGAACGTTTACTTCAATATTAAATTGATTTGTAACCGAATACCTTTGAATAAGTGGATGGTTCGTATTGCTTTTGAAAACCGAACTGAAATACCTATTAAATGCGTTAGCTTTTGCCCGGTCGCCTGTGATGAGTGTGTTTTGATGTTCACGAACAACTGGGATATACTCTTTGTTTCCCTTTCTTCTACGGACATATTTGTAAAATCCTGACCAGTTATTTCCCTTTTCGTCTAGAATGTTTTTTAAATACGTCTCCTGAGCAATTTTCTTTTCTCGCTCTAATTCTTTCGAACAATTTCTAAAAATATGCATATGCTCGGTACTGCGTTTTCGGTTTTTAAATGCATTTCTCGTTATCCTCTTCATACGCCTAATTTTTGAATTATAATATTCTGGATCCGGATTATTTTTTAGAGTTTTGCATGGTACGAACTTTTGCAAAGCTTCGTCTATAATATCTTTAAATGCGCACCATATCTCTTCCATACCTCCTTCTGTTCTCAGAAAGTTGTTGTATTTTTCTCTAAGAAACTCATGAAGCCCCTCTACGTTTGCTTTCTTGAACTGACGCACTTTCGTTCCTGTCGCAATACATTTCCTTGAAATATTTTCGTCTAAATCAAGAAGAACCGCTTTGTGATCACTAATTCCCTCAACGACTTCACAAGTTATGAAAAGATCTTTCGGCCTAATTAGGTAAACATCCAAAACCGCGTCCTGCCGCGTCGCGCCCCGTACTACCTGGGCTAATCCCCTATCCCAAACTAGTCTGTTAACAAGTGTTTGGACTTTCGCCTCGCTCACGGCTCCCTCCCAGTTTGCGCTAGGAATATTCAAGTCTCCTCCGATAACAATAGGATGACCATTTTCATTTCCCGTTCTTTGTATGATATCTTCCAAAATTTCGTAGCCGTCACCCGGTGGCCTATAGCATGCAATAATTTCTAACACGGTTCCTGACGTAGTAATTTCTATTCCCATCATTTCAAAATCTGTACTAACCCAATCTAATCTAATATTTATGTCTGCTTTGACGCAAATAAAGACACCGCCACCTCTACTATTTCTATCCCTCCTAAAAATCTTGTAATCAGAATGAAAAATTTCCGAGGATACGATTTCCTGAGTTAGCCACGACTCAGTCCCTATCACTATGTCGGGATCACAGGCATCAATTAGATTCCAAAACTCTATTTCTTTATTGATTATACTACGACAGTTCACCTGCAACAACCTAATGAATCCCTTCCTCACCTGAAAGTGTACTCGGGAATGCGCGGATCCCGAAGCTGCAACCGCCGTCGTCTCTGCCGCCGCCGTCGCCTCCGGCTCCGCCGCCGCCGCCGCCGTCGTCTCCGCCGCCGCCGTCAACTCCGCTGCCGTCGTCGTCATCGCCGCCGCCGCCGTCGTCGTCGTCTCCGCCGTCGTCGTCGTCTCCGCCGCCGCCGTCGTCGCCGCCGCCGCCGCCGCCGCCGCCGTCGTCGTCTCCTCCTCTGCCGCCACTGTCACCGCCTCCACCTCCGCCAGCACCAATGCCTCAGCCTTCCTCGCGCGCAGTCCCTTAGCTCGCAAGCATGACTGAATGACCTCGTCATGCAGGCGACCCAACTTCCATGCACCGCGGAAATTTAGATGCAGACCGTCCCGTGCGAGGTCCTCTTGTCCCAGCCAGTGGTTTGGATCTACGAAAATACCATCGATCTTTCCGCAGGCCCACCGTAACCCTTGATTAATTTGCCATGTCCTGCCGATGTGCACATCTCGGCGTTGCATCACACCTGACAGAACAATTCGCGCCTTTTTAAATTTGCTTTTCAGAGCACGGCCTAATTCTACGCACTGGTTCACAGTGTCGAAGATAGGTTGCCTCTTCGATACATTTGTGCCCACATGCACAAGGATGACTTCCACGGCTTCGTTAACTTCCGCTCTTTCCACGACGGATTTCATTTGTACAACGTTTATCCCTGGAAAGAACGAAACGTCGGCTCCTTTCCTCTTGCAAACGCCTCCGCTGTGGCGCAGCATCGAATCTCCGAGCACTTTGACCTTGTTCTTGTAAGGCTCTTCATCAATTATGGTGTTATTTCCTTCAGTGTTCGGATGCGTTGATTGCTCCCGAACACTTTGCTTTTCCAACTCCTGGATCTTGAAGCTCAGTTTCCTAATGCACTGCTGTGCTTCTGTCAATTCCGCTTCCAGTCTCCGCAGTCTTCTCTCGCTTCGATCACATTTGGGGCACGTGGGTGCCGACGATTCAGCAGCAGGGCCAGGATTTTGCTCAACCCCGCCGATGACAAGGAGAGTGGCCAGAACTGCAGCGCAGAGCAAGGCCACGCCGTCGCCGGACAACACGCGGACCGCTTGCCCCCTCGCCACCCGGAAAACACGCAGGCGCCCTGCCCAGATGCCCACCCGGGCGCGGTAAACCGCTAAGTCGCAACCCATGGCCTTTCACTTTACCGCGCGGAGCTGCTCCAAAACACGTCCGAACGCGACGACTACCAGCGAGCGACTTAACCTTATCTCGTAGATGACCAATTCCTACAGTGCGACAAAATGAATGTGAACAAACTACACTTTTTCAAATAGGGATGTCTTTGTATTTCTCATGTTCACTGTTTCGTTTATTCTCTGTTAAACAGATAGTAGCCTTCCAACATAATTCTATCTTTCCCTAATTTAATCCGGTGATAACCTTGCCATTCGAAAAACCAACGACATGGGTATTAAAATGTCAATACTCTTTTTATCTGTCATAACACATAATTCTTGTGAAGAACAATTTGACTTTTAATAAAATGTTCAATTAATGATTTCAAAAGAGAAATTGATTTCTAACGAATATACTATGACACACTACTACTATAAATAATTACCGAAAAAAAGGTTCACTATATGGTATTCTGACCAGAAGCTTAAGTTCTGACCAGAAGCGTCGTGATCATGGGAGCTTTGATAAAAAAGTCTGCTTTTTCTTCACCCACACGTTGAAGTCTCATTAATTATTTATTCTGAGGTCTCAATTGTTAAGTATTTATTAAGGACAGATTGAAGGTGACTGACATCTGAAGGAAATCCTTACGTGCTACAAAATTAAAAATTTAAGATGAAACTTTGGAAGGTCTGCAATGATCGTGTTGACCAATTTTAGAAATTAAAAAGGTACTAAAGGATTTATGGTTTTTCAATTAACACTTTGTCGTGAAGAAAGTAATAGTGAGGAGTGTAAACTAGGCATTAATGTATATTTGGCACATTAACGCTGAAGCAGCAATATTTGTAAGGTTTCATATCATCTAAAACCACTCAGAAACATGCAGAACCACGAAGATAAATGATATAAAGACAAGTGCATAATTTAGAACTAAACCTAAAATTGATTTTTGCAATTTAATGGGTGTCCATCATTCAGTTCGTATTTTTCTTTGTGTAATAATTCCTCGGCGTGGTTCCAGTTATTTCAAGAAACATAGTAGGGACCGAATCAATCAGGAACAAGATGAAGACGAAACTCCACATCACACTAAGAAGGACTTTACGAAAAAATTGTGGACAAAAATTAATGAAGTCTTATGTTACACTGGACAAAAGTATGACGATTGGACAAAAACGTAATGAAAGAACTCACCTAAAAACAATAGTTATTCAAATAATTAACATATTATGTGGTAGAAAAGCATTATATGCAGCGAATATAATTTCAAATGCAACAATGTGAGATATGTATAATACAAAATTTATTAAAATCTTTCGACTCTTACATATTACAAAAGAAAAGTATTCGTTTGTACATTGTTGTATCTTCATACATAAATAATATTTTTCCTGCATACTTTACGTATTAACTGAGGAATATACATCGCCGTATATCTAACTACACATTAATATAAATGCATTGTTAAGTTTTGAGAGTAGAATATTATAAACGAAGAGAAATTGAAACAAATTCTCCCAAATTAATTCTAATAAACACTTTAATTCTTCGGAGAAATGACATGGGGAACGTTTAGAAACCACTTACTAGATGCAGAGAGAAGTCAAATAAAATCGTCAAAACACAAAAACATGAGAAGATTCCTCATAAGTGTTCCCTTTCAACCCACAACTATTCTAACTAGCAGTTGACGGTGTTTCCTCCGTAAATGCACCCTCTTTCAGAGTGCACGTAGTACCAGCCGGGCAGACACTGCCTCAGTTCGAAATTGTCCCGCGCGTGGCACCACAGGAAGCTGCACGCGGAGGCGGAGTACGGGAGCGGACTCGGCACGGTTGTCGCGCCGGCGCACACGGTGCACGTAGACAGCGTGCCTATGTACACGCACGAGCCGGTAGCTAGGCTAAAACGCTCGCCGGGGGCGCAGGCTTGCCACACGGGTTGAAGACTGCCGTCGCATCTGTAGTACAGGGCGTCGTTGCCTGGCGCGATGCCAACCTGTGAAAATGTTTTTCGGAGTTAGTTGAGTTCCATTTGAACGGAACTGAGAGAAATTAAATGCATCTAAATGCGTTTTTGTTTTATTTTACGTCAAAAAACAGTAAAAACTGCGTATGACGTGCAGAGAAGTCAATTCTGTGCACCTTTTCAAAATTCTGTGATCCCTACACTAATTCATATACTACTTGACTTTTGAATAAAAAACGCTCCCATGTAATAAAATTTATTCTAAAGGATAAATAAGCAATATATTTTGGGCTCTTATCCATGATGTCCTTCGTCAAGGAATAATACTTCCTGCCGCGACAACATGGAAACGATAATTTGAATAACAGTATTTCCCACTGAATTCTAGAAGACGTGCACAGATAATGAAGTTACATTTATGTCCAGAAGCAAAACAAGGGGCCATCCCAACATTTGCTCAATGGATCAGGGAAACTGGACGAAAAACCTGATCGAGATGGGGAATATGTTGGAATATGTCAGAGTTGAATTGGGTTGTTTTGTATCTAACGAAAGAACAAGCAACTTCCACACATCCGGCCGCTGCATAGTTATTTTTCAATTTCTGTGCATATTGGAAATTAATAAGGGGTTAGAGGTAGTAAAATTGGGTTCTTTTGAGAAGGATCAAACTAATGATTATGAAAGAAAATGCCCATATTTGTATCTGGTACAAATTTCTTTTAAAGAAATTTATTAATATACTTAGACATTGCACTTTACTTTTTCGACATTCCACGTTTATGAAAACATTACTGTCTTTCGAAACGTATGGTATTACGAAGTGAAAAAATAATCCATGTTTAAATACGTACCTGACCAGCATAAGTGCAGTATGTAGTCGTGGTGTTTGGGCAAGTGCCACTTGTAAGAGAGTCGCTGCAAGACCCTGAACATGAGTTAAACGCTCTTCCACCACACTGTGAAGGACTTGCCTACAACAAAAAATGACAGTTCGTGTAACTCGTATTATGGGTTGGCCCTATTTTATCCGCGTTCAAGTGTGAGCGTGTAATGTGGTTTATAGTTTGGCAAACGAGGAAGATTCTGCTCCATTCAGTTATTTTTTTAAATTTATCAATATAATTATTTAGTGCGAATAAATAATCATCTCCTACATTATTTCAGAAGTATAGATACCTTTCGCGGCTATATATATATATATATATATATATATATATATATATATATATATATATATATATATATATATATATATATATATATATATTGTAAC
>BLKR01016761.1:0-20864 GCA_011170035.1 Teleogryllus occipitalis | reverse complement strand
AATAATGTCTTTATTTCTGGCGAGGCTCAGGACGTAAGGCCTGCTCTTCCGCGTAACCCACTGATGGGCGCATTACTGATGCATTATGGCTGATAGAGATATTGGTTTTGAGGCTTGCCGAAGCATCACAACCGAATATACGTGAGGAAAAATGCTCGCCCATCAAGGATCTCTGTTGCATTAATCATCTTAATATGTCTTTGTGGAATTTGTTTCTTGATATTATCGACGATGCCGCTCCAGCTATAATAAATTGTACTAATATACTTATTTCATTACTTTAACGCTGGCACTGTTTTTAACTAGGTTGCCTTCGTGATTCAAAATTTGCCTATCAAAAGTATTTAGCCCTACCAACTTCTTTTTATTCCTTTTTTGGAAACAATACATGTAGATTCTGTTTTATTACATTGCAATATTTAGGCATGGTTTAGCGTATTCTAATTAACGTTGGAAATAATTTTCGTTGAACTGTCGAGAAATATTTTTCTTTGAAACGGTAATGACCACCAAGGTCGACTCTTAAAGATGAAATTGAAAACACGAGAGGAAAATAATGATTCTCGAGTCGTTGTGTGTTATTTGTCGCTCTTACATTCTTAATAATTGACCATGCGTTTGACAGTCGTGATATGTTGGTCTAGATTTAAATGCAGATTAATTAAGAAAACAAGTTTGGAATTGTATCTTAAGATGAGTTGGGAGGGAGGTCGCGGCATAAACGCTGGCACATACGCTTTCCGCCGCTGGTGCCCAGGTTCGACTCCCGGCCAATCCATGTTTGTTGTTGTTGTTGTTGTTGTTGTTGTTTTGTGGGCAAAGAGAGCTCTCCGCAGGTTTTCTGAACCTTCTCCCGTTTCCTCTGTCTGTCATTTCATCAATTCTTTAACATTCATTATCATTAACGTTATCATCTTCACATTACATCATCACCAATTGGACTCGTTGACTTTAGTAGTATTTGAAGGGTCCTTAAACCCCAATAAATAACTGATTTTTTGTCAGTAATCTTCGAAAATAGTACTGAATTGATCATGAATGAAAATGAAAGTGGTGGGACATATTGTAAAAAAATTCAGGGGCTTGAATATCGGAAACCTTATAAAGAAACTGTTTGATGACAGCTAGAGAAAATTAATGGGGTGACAGATCTGATCCACGAGAATAGAAAATGAAATTGAAGAAAATACTTAAGGTGAGTTAAGGATTAAGAAAATTTATATCCTGCAGGAAACAGACCTAGTGAAATCGGATATGAAGACGACGAACAAGTAGAAAAAATGCAGTATTAAAAACATCGCTGCATTTAGTCACGAAATATCACAACGCGATAAATGGACGAAGAAAGACTGGAAGTGATTGTACGGTAAAATGTACCCAATGCTATCTGAATGTAAAAAATAAATCTGAGAAACTATTATGTGCCGAGAGCCAAAATAGACGAGAACAATGCCAGTGTGGAATGGCAAAGTTCCATGTTAAAAATCCATTTTCATTATTATATTCTTTTTAAGTCGATATCATGTCAATTATTTAATGTCTATAATTTTAATTAAAGTGTATAACGTACCAGTTGAGGTTTTTATGTTTACATTACGCTAGAGAGGGACCAGTGTTCAGAAACGTTTTTTCACAATATTATGCCGACCAAGCTTCTTATCGGTTGCCGAAAATCCTTCACCGTTCAAACTCAAATATCCCACAGATTTTTCAATCAAGGAAGTTTTAGCCACAACTTTAAACTGTTTGTGTATTACAAATTCTCTACAAATACAATAGTAAATTTTGCTTTAAACTTTATCTTCGCCGCGCCTGACATCGCATCGAATAGGCAACCCCCCGTACACACACGTCGCGCGGTCTTGTCTTTCGCCTGCGACCGCCCCACAAGCGACGCGCCCATTTATTCACAACTTAGCCGCCTACGCGCGCGGGCGTATTATTTATCGCCCGAAATTTCGCTCGCGCCGATGTAAAATTAGTTTGGTATTCGTGACTGTAGCAGTTGTGAGTTCGGCCCGTTCCGCTTGTGTTTACATCGAAGCTTGGAAGAAACTCCCAGTGCTGGATTCCAAAGTAGCGAAAAAGACATTTTATGTGATTTTTTTTTCATTTGAGAGTGAGTGAGTGAAGTTTGTATTGTGATGAGATGAGAAATACCTGATAATTTCTTTTTTCTTTGGAATATTTATTCATGAAAACTACGCAAATGTATGGAGAGATTTGCCGCAGCTATTTTTATATTTTTATATCTCGGGAAATACAGCGCGCGCTTTTTGGCCCGATATTGTTATCTTTTATATGTTTTTATGTGGATAAAAATAAACATTCAATGAAATTGAAAACAGTTTGTATTTCGTATCTCAGACCAGTCATATTTAACGTAGTCATTTTCCATTAGCACTATCAATTTTGTTTATCGAATGGTGTGTATTATCTTTTACATTCACTTTTATTGTTCGAGTTCCTGAATATGACATGCAGCTTCCTACAGGTCGTGTGGACTAATAAGTCGCCCTCTGGGAGAGAAGCTTAGGGCTATCGTCTTACAAGCGCGCGTGGCGAGTGGCCTGTAAATCAGCGAATGAGTGACGACGGCCTTCGCTGTCCGTTCCGGGTTCTTAGGCGGAGGGGTGCGCCGCCCCGGCGTCTGGCGCGGCGCGCGGTCTGTGCGCGGGGACCTCGCGCCAGGCCGGCCACTCGCCGCCGCCCGCTGGCACGCGCTCACCTGGCACGCTCTCGCCCGACCTGACTCACCGCACCCCACCCCCACCCCACCCCACCTCACCCCCGCCCTGCCTCAGCCCTCCCCTGGGCGCACCGCCCCGGCGCCGGGTGGGGTCCACTGCGTCCGACGAACGCCATGTGACGCCCGGCGCCAACGCCCGGCGCCAACGCCTGGCGCCAGCGCCAGCGCCCGATCCCAACGACGGAAGCTGCGGGGAATATAGCTAGGGTTGCCAACAGTGTTCAGATAAAAGGAAGGACACTCGACATGAAAAAAAAACTCGTTTACACATTTCTTTTTATCTTTTTCTTCGTCTTCTTCTACTTCTTCTTTTTCTTCTTTTTTCTTTTTCTTCTTTTTCTTCTTATTCTTTTTCTTTTTTCTTCTTATTCTTTTTTCTTCTTTTTCTTTTTTCTTCTTTTTCTTTTTTCTTCTTTTTCTTTTTCTTCTTCTTCTTCTTCTTCTTCTTCAAGGGTTTAGGCCTTAAGGCCTGTTTCCACATCAAGAGAGTGAGTCTCTCCATCTTGTTAACGGGTGACCAACACTTCTTCTTCTTTTAGAATTATACTGGTACATTATTATGGGAATTCTGTTTGCAGGCATGCGTTGAACATGATCATGCCAGTTGATTCTTGGATGGAATTTTGTTCTTCAGATATTCAGTTCGGTTCTGATATCTTAGTTAGTCATTGATAAAATAAATAATAAATTTAGAAAAATTTACTAAAAGGAGGACGTTTAAAATAGAAAGAAGGAGAATTGATGTCAATGAAGGACTGTTCTCCCAAATGGAGGACGATTGACAACTCTAGATATAGCAGTGAAAACACCGGTACATCTGCAGCGTCGTTGTTCGGAAGTCCTAAAGCTCGAGTTCCCAATGTAGCGGATTTTCGATGCTAGTGGCATAGCTGGGTTGAGTTCAACCATTGACTGGAGGAGAATTCGAACAGTTCAGAAAAGACATGCTAGCCATGTCGATAGTCACTGGAACTCACGCTCCAACAGGGGAAGAACATCGTCTCCCGGGGTATAACATGCATTACACTTCCGGGTTAATGACCTAAGTAGTTGACGCGCCCGAAATTAATAAATAATTCCTCACTGCATGCACTTGCAATACCGCGAAAGTTTTTCTAGATCACTGGCATTGAGCCGAATAGTATGGCTGAGGGATCTGCCCATCAACCATCTTAAGAATGAGTGAGGAACATGAGTGTGATTGCGCGCTATCCGTTCTCCATGTCCCGGTTTTTCTACAGACTATTGAAGAAGCCGTCTGGCATTGACCGGGCTAAACCACAGAAACCAATTCTTGTAGCAAAAATTCTCATCATATGTTTATAGATGATCTGATGTTCAGTTTTATCTTTATGATCCAAAATTTATCATAGATAGGCGAAGTCAAAAAGGAACAAACAGCTAACAAACATTTATTAATAAAAATATTCTAAAAGCATTAAGATTTATTTTTTTAAATAAAATAAACAGGAGTCAAAATTATAAAATGCTGTGTTCTGAAAATTCTCATCCTATTGGTAGGACGTCTGACTTTTTTTAATTTTTCAACATCACGATACGAAACTAGGATCTCTGAGTGGGCGACGCTACACTTTCCGACTCGCAACTACGTAGGTTAAAGCATCCCGAAATTGCTTCAGACATTCAATTCTAATGGCAACCTCTAACATCGGTCTTCAACGCCAATCTATCAAACTGACTGAAACGCTCCTTCTCTCCTTAACTACTGTCTTTAACTCCAGCCTGTAAAGCGGACCTTGTGGAGTTATCCACCCTTCTGTTGCTTCCTCATCAATACTTATATTTCCTCAAAATCCTTCAAGTCTTGCTTTGAATTGAATATTCTCAATGATCATGACTAGAAGCTCGTTGCAACCTGTTGCTACCCTAGTTCTGTTATATTCACACGTGTAATCAGCAAACTCTTATTCATTTTACTGTGCTCTTATTATTACTTTGTTCAGGCAGCTTCTTTAAGCATATTTTCCGCTTTTGAGAATATCGAATTTGAATGTCACGTACACTTTTTACTGTTTGTAACTAAAATAAAATTAAATAACCTAAAAAATCAATGCTAACTAG
Source organism: Teleogryllus occipitalis (assembly GCA_011170035.1). NCBI lineage: Eukaryota > Metazoa > Arthropoda > Insecta > Orthoptera > Gryllidae > Teleogryllus > Teleogryllus occipitalis. Next base: position 16,033 of record BLKR01016761.1, on the reverse strand, counting down.
GTCAGCGTTCGTTATGTCTTTTCAATGCACTGCTTTGTCAACTAATTTCTCTACTGGTACTCGAACCATCACTTTCCTTCTTCATTCCATCAGTATTTCAATATATGAGGCCAACAAAAATTAGTAAGTACGTTTTGGTGCTTCTTTTCTCGTTGATCATTTTACCATTACGTGTGTAGCAGACCTTTCATTCATTTTGTTTTCCCTTCGCAAATCACGTGTTATTCTTATTTCTTTTTCGCCAGCGCCATCGGCCTCCTCTTAAGGCGGCTCCACACATTCGTTATTCAGCGAGTAGCGAGCAACCGCTAGTCAAATCCCGAGTAGTGTGGATGAGTTGCTTGCTATTTGCCGAGTAACGAACGTTCGGTGCTCGCCCTATCCACCGCGTGTCGGTCTTTTGGACACACAAAAGAAAGCGGGCATTCGCCGAACACATCAGCTGCTCGGGATTGGTCAAGCAGTAGCTCGTTGCTGGGCGAATGCCGAATGTGTGTAGCCGCCTTTAGACCACTCTTCTGCGTTGCGTTCCCCTCCTGCGATTTCACTCGCCGTCCCATCTTTCGTATCCCTCTCGCCTTCGCTCCTGTCGCCTTCTCCGCTGCTTTTAACGAGCCTCGGGGAGCGAGCGAACGGGCGGGCGGGCGGGCGGGCGGGCGGGCGGGCAGGCGGGCGGGCCCATTCACACGTAACGCTCCCTTCTCCCCCCCCTCCACCTCCCGCTATCGTCTTTTGCGAAGCAGGAAGCGCGATGCGGCGGAGGCGGCGAGTGGAAACTCAAGGCGCATGCGTCGAAGTTTGCCGCCAACCTCGCTCCCGCCTCCTAATCCTCCTCCCCCTCCGCCGATGCCGCGCTACAAGGCGCCTAACTTAGATTGCTCGCGAACTGGGCTTTGGCAAGACGTCGCAACTGACGCGGCCCCACGCCTTCTGCCTCGGGCCTTAGCTCCTCGTTCGGGGACTTCGGAATATTGATTTCTGTTACGTATTCTTGAACTCTGTAATTGTCGTGTTACGTATGGTGAACGTTACGTATGGTAACGATCTTTCCGTTATATATCGCGTAGAGACTTTTCCATTATCCAACTCCTATTGAATGTCACCGACGTCGTAATATGTGATGTTCATGGTTGTAGTTTTGATTTGCCCTTAAGTATTTGTCAAACAACTGGAAGTTCATACCATCAAAAATCATCGAGGGGAAATTCAATGTTCTTCTAGAAGATCCTGGATAATCCAGATATTTCTTTTTTTTTTTTCTCAAACGTGCCCATTAAAATATAAATTAAGAGGAAAATTTGTTATAATTTTTACGATTAAATTTACATATACATGAATTCGTTAATTTTAGTTTATATTACAATTTTATTTGTAAAAATATTTCTTTTTTTGTTTTTATTTAGTATTTCTTCTCAGATTTATCTCGTTTCCACGAAAAAATTAAAAATCCATAGAGAAATCAATTTATGAAACTAATTATAGATCATAAGGTTGTAGGTTAGAATTACATCACTGATATTTTTTCAAACCATTAATTCAATCATTTTCATTCCAAAGCAAGACCAGGGTAATTATTGCAATTTCCGGTAATGGAGATTCCACTGTACTTGTGTGGCGTCTAACACTGTTTATAGTAACTCAAGAAATAATTGTGATATTCACACTTTAAGATGAAAATCTTTACGAAAAATGATAATAACAGACATCTTAATAATTGTCCTCAGCTAGCGTAGCAGAATTAAAATTATGTTTTGAATAAATGTATAAGTTATTGATTCTACCGTGTGCATAGACACACGTCCCTGCATCAGGCAGCAGGTGAATGAAATAATCTAGATCTCTCCATTCCTTACCTGAAGGACAGCTCCCAACGTCAGAACATTTCGTGTTCTTTCTTGCTCCTTCTCCCTCTCCCCGCCCTCGTCTCCTCTGACGTCACGCGCATCTTTTCGCCCGCCGCCGCCGCGGGCGCCGCATCCTGCCTCGCGGTGTAAACAGTTATGTAAATCCGCCCGCGATGTAAAACAAATCTCGCACCGCTCTGTTTACACGCGGGGGGGGGGGGCAGCGCGGGCGAGACAGTGACACACGCTCCGCCCCGGCAAGGTCGCGCGTAAACCTCCAGCAATCGAAAATATCGCGGTGCTGTGCGCGCCGTGTCGCGCGTTGCCGCGCGTTGCCGCTGCGCGCGAGGTTCTCCAGTGTGACACAGGTCGTTTGCGAGCGCGCGGACTCCGACTCGCCGACGCCATGTTCGAATTGTTCCCCGTGTACCTGGCGCTGTACGCGTACATATTTTACCTGTCGATATGTGTGCTGTGGAATATACGGAAAGGTAATTATGATGTGCCGTCCGAGGGTGCGGCTGGCGATGATTGTTTTAGCTTGTGATTAGCGAAATCGTTTTTATTCTCCGCGCGACGCCCCGCCCGCTGAATATTTACGAGCCACTCAGCCCAGGGGCGGCGTGTACACACATACATAATCCACGAACGCGAATATGTTGGCTCTGGGGGCGCGGAAACGAGATGCGGTGATTGGCCCGTGGTTGTGATCAATAAATGAATTCCCGTTAATGTGACGAGCTGCTATTGTTGGGGTGTTGGTTTTTTTGGGCGGGATGAGCGTTTACACGAAGACCGGCCGATGGGGAATGTAGGTACATTATTTTTTATTAGATGCCCCTTTGAGTTGACACTTTCTAAAATGGTGACAGTTCGCCTCATGTCACTTAATTTGTGTCTGCCCTTCATCATTCGACTTTATGCTGAAACAATTGTGAACTACATTTCCATAATGATTTTTTATATTGCTTAACCGTTTTAATTAATTCTTTTCTTGTTTATAAGAAATAATTGAGAGTCTGAATCTATTTTATGTAAGGAAAGCAGAATATTCAAATGCTTCGTAATTATTATTCCCAGGAGAGTGTCTCTCTTCGCTGAGGAATTGCTTCTCGATTTTCGTGAACTGAGGAAGTGTTCTTAGATTTAGGTTTTATGGATTGAGTACACCCTCATCAAATTCTCGTTAAATCCTTGGATGTTCCGAGCTTCAAAATTCCTTGAAACTTGAGGAAAAGAATGTAAAGTTAAGAAAAGAATGTAAAGTTTTGCCGTTAATATTTCAAACTCATGGGTTTCGAGATATATTTACTTTCCAGTTCATGGGATATGCTCATTTTGATAAATTGCTCTTATGCAAATATGTGTATTAGTATGTATTAGTAGTAAAGCTGTTTACAAATTAGCCAGACGATATAAATACTATTTTCTGAAAAAAGGATCGTTTCTCAGTATTATTGAATTCAATCTCGAAGACATCGAAAGGCTTTTAAGCTAATAATATTAACATTGAAATGAAACAAAAATGCACTTGGTGTATGTCGATACCTTATTCGCCACGTTCCATTCGTCTTTTGGCTACCTTTAAATACAGCGTGATAATCGTCATGTTGGTTTATCACGTCGTTCATTATTAACAGTGAAAGTATTACATGAAAATTTCAAATATTACGCTTTTAAATGATTTTATTGACAATTCGTGAATATTGCCTTTGATATTTGAGAGAGATCAAGTAAATTCGTGAGGAATGAGAAACATGCTACGTATAAGTCATCAAAAGTTCTATAGATATAGTAGAGGGTATAAAAATATGATTGAATGTTACTGCAAAACTGTATCTACTATTAGTGAATTTTCATTCAAAGGTAATTTGTTTATAAAATTCACGAATACAGTTCCTCTTAAATGTTATTTTGATAATTCATTCGTAAAGTTAGATCGTGAGCGACTTAGAAATGCATAAATATCAAAAATAAAATTATTTCATGTCCTTCCACAATAAAAATAAAAACAAAATTACCTTAATTTCTAAGTCTTGTATTCCTTCTATTCTCCCTTCCTTTTGGAAAACTGAAAATCGTAGGATCTTCAAATTTTTTATCTTCCTGAGAGATTTACAAATAGTAAAATAGTGTAACATATAAGAAAATTTTCGTAATATTCTACTGTTATTATCGACTTATCGTAACCAGAGGAACGTAAAGACACCGTTAAGGGCAATCATCCATTTAAGAATTTAACAGTCTGCTGTCCGTTAGAAACAATCCAAACAAATATTAGTGGGGTAAAAATGGCCAATAAGTACTCATAAGAAAAAAAAATAGGAACAAGATGTATGATTTATAAGACGATGGTATTACAAAAAGTATTAATGACACAGCCCCTAATACGCATAACAGACTCTGTTGTTACGTACTGTTTATCGGCTACTTACACCTATGAAATGCCGCGCCTACAGCAAACGTTCCTTGTAAATGGACGAATGAGCATTTTTTTTATTTGTGTCTTTTTTACACGTTAGAGATTACATTGCCACTTAGAGGCTTTGACGACGTAGGTGTGAGTCCATGAGCTACGCTCCTACCTACACACCTAGATCGTCTTTTATTTACATTTAGATATCCTCTTCTTTATGACATTTATTATTTTACATAAAACGAACATTTTTGCAATTACATAAACCTTTTAATTGCATAGATTCTTATCTACATTTACTGCTTATTTCACCACCTATTAGCTACAAATAGATACTATTGGGCGTTACCGTCCGGGGACCCGGATGGTCCACTACTGAAACATGGAAAAACTTATTTACAATTACATTTAAATGTTGCGTATTTACAATTATCATATTACATATTTGCAATGCATACTTTTGTCATTATTATTATGACCAATGAATGTAAATGTAAGTGTAAATGGACGAATGAACAGCTAGAGTAATGAGCTGGAGAGACTGAAACATGGAAACACTTATTTATAATTACATTTTAAATGTTGCATATTTACAATTATCATATTACATATTTACAATGTATACTTGTGTCATTATTATTATTATGAAAAATGACGAATGTAAACGTAAGCGTAAATGGACGAATGAGCAGCTTGACTAACGAGTGTGCGTGTGTGTGTTCGCAGGCGTGTGGACGCCTGGCAAGTCGTCGAGCGCAGCGGCGGCGGCCTCGCCGTCGCCCGCCCCGGACTCTGAGCCGGAGAAGCTCCTCCCGCAGCAGCAGCAGCAGCAGCAGCAGGGGCCGCTGGGGCAGGGGCAGGATGCGGCCCCGCCGCCCGTGTGGAGCCCGCGCAGCGCCAGCGCCAGCCCCACCTCCGAGCGCAAGGAGTTCCGCCCCGTGAAGTTCGAGTCGCCCACGCTCTCGCGCAAGAACCGCGCCAGCCCCGCCGCCCGCCCCACCGAGGTGAGCGCGCCCCACCCCGGGGGCGAATCCTCAACGTTGTATCAAGTATGCCGCGCTTTATGGAAGCTGGATTTACCGACGTCTTTTATTTTGAACTTTTCTCAAATCCCAATTTTATGAAATTCCGTTCTTAATAATTGTTCTATAAGACAATTATATATTGTATCAAGTATACCGCACTTTATGGAAGCTGGATTTACCGATGTCTTTTAGTTTGAGCTTTTCTCAAATCCCAATATTATGAAATTCCGTTCTTAATAATTGTTCTGTAAGTCAATTACATAAACCACTAACTTCTGGATCATTAGCACACTCCATTTTCACAAAAACGAGAGAAGCATAATTTATGAAGGACCAGAGAAGGACTGTTCACCGCAATATTTTGCGGTGCCTACCGACCGCCCAGACGCGCATCCTCCCCTCTCCCCGCCTTTGAAACACGTGGAGCGTTAGGCTATCGCAGCTGACATGCGATGCCTTCGCTTGCGAATTCTCTGGACAGCATTAAGAACTGATTCAAACTTCTTACTCTTAACGCACTTCATAGTGCTTAGGGATGGGGGAGACTGGTTGGCTGTCGCTAGCAAAACAGGTATTTTTTCGCATCTGTTTTAAATCTTTCAAAAATTCAATAACTTTTTAGAGTATTACCAAAGTTATGAAATATTCTTATACACTTCGAATTACTAGGTATACCAGCGATATACGCGGTGTATCGGAGAAATCGCCACTGCCCCACCGCCAGCCCTGTACGAGAGAAAGCTAAACCAACGACAGCACGGAGGTATTTCCGACAAAGTTTCCTACCAACTGGACGGCCCCGCCGTACCGAGGCTAAACGAGAAACATTAGACTGTACAGAGTACATCAGAGATTCCCAACTTTTATTATTGTTGTTGTTATTATTGTTGTTGTTATTATTATTGTTATTATTATAAATAGTATTAATGTTATTATTATTATAGCCTCTAGGATGGCTCATGGGCAGCGTACAAGCTTCTCGTGCTGTGGCCCCGGGCTCGATTCCCGGTCGAGACAAAAATATAGTTGTAGCTTTCCTTTCAAATCGTCTCTGTTTCTGTAGCTGTGTGACGAAGAAAAGCTCAAGCAGGCGGATTTCACCAGTTACGGTGAAGAGAATTCTTCATGTTTGCCTCATGTCGCTCTTACCCACAATCATGGGAATTTAACTAGGCCCAGGCAAGGGGACACCGGTAGCTGGCCGGCGAAGTCGGACTATCGACCCCAAAACGCCAAATACATTTGTTGTTGTTGTTGTTGTTGTTATTATTATTATTATTATTATTATTATTATTATTATTATTATTATTTTGTTTTCGCGTCGACCGCTTTTGCAGAGTTGGGTGCTTCAACCACCCCTTGGCATTTTCTGTATAATATACAGTATACAACACGATCAGAGCAAAGAATTTCCCGAAAAAATCTCCATTCCCAATAATCGAGGACTCTTCCGCTTCTGAGTAGGTTAGTTTTTAATATCTATTGTTGTGGAATGGTTACAAAATGCAGTCTAAGTGTAGCCTTTTTTATCAATTGACCGTTATATTTCTACTGTGCAGATTGCCTACAGTTTTCTTGTTATGAATACGTAGTTATGATTTCGTGAGTTGGCGAAACATGAGTACAAATGAAAAGAGAAATTTTGTAATTTATTTTTAGGTGTTTTGTAGCTTTATATCAGAAAACATTTGTCATCATTAGACATCGGATGTTTAGGCACTAAAAAATCGTCTTTTAGGCGCCTAAAAAGGCACTGAAAAAGTCAATAATAAGGAGAAAAAAGGCACTGTCATAAGTTACATACACAATAAAATGGAAAAATTGTAATTTTTGTCTATATTATTTTGTTAACTTAAATGCACAAAACCAATTCGTATATTTTAATGTAAAACTAGATTTACATATTTACAACTCTTCTACATTTTATTCTTAATAGTTTCCATTAACCAGTAATATTTACATATTACTAGTAATTTTTCAAGGATCACAATTTCAGATTTGCGACAACTGGGAGACAAAATCAGTTTGAATGCGGAGAAGGATATCTGAACGATGTGACTGGCATATATTTTAGCAGTCCAACACTAGCAACACTGAAACCTTGTGGGAATTTATATTTATTTCCACTTAAAATTTCGGTTCCCTCGGTGTATAGCCAATCGTCCGTGTTCTCAGATCATGGCTGGTATTTATGGGATAGGGAAATTGAGAAAAATCAGTTGGTATACTTTCAGGAATTCTCTCATAATTGTAAATTTCAAGACGTGAATTGAAGGTTTCGTAACGAATGGTCACGTTGGACCATCGCCGATTATCCGATATCTTAGCATTGTATATAAATATTATAAATAAAAGGCAAAAAAGTCCTAAAAAAGGTATTTATGTCAAAAATAGGCATTTATGCTAAAATAAGCAAAAATAAGCATTATAAAACTTCGTCATATGTCATCATTTGTCATGATTCGTGGACATATATCATCAGCCTTTAAATAAGTTCTCTAGAAAAAAATAGGCATTTCCCTTAACATCCGATGTCTAGTCATCATCATTAATTTTTCGTGCAATCACGGGGAACCCTTTCTTCATTATCCCAATTAGTCCCCTATTAACCCCCCAGTCGACCCCTTTATCTTCATCGATTCCTATTTAAAATTTCATGGACGCTTAAGGGGTTGACCTCGTTGGGAACCCCTGGAATACATGTTTCGCTAAGTGAATACACAATACTGGGCTATATCAGATGTATTTTCTTTGCTTTCTTCTTTCTCTTTTTCTCATTCTTCTTCTTTCCCTTCTCTTTCTTGTTTCTCTTCTTCTCTTATCTACTTCGCTTTCTTCTCTTCTTTTTCTACCTTCTACTTATCTGCCCTTCTTCTTTTTTTATTTTATCTTCATCCTTCCTCTAATTTTTTTCTCTTCTTCTTCTGCTCGGTGTCACAGTATGTGAATGAGAATTACCGGTGTTGCTACAAACATGAAAACGGGTAAATTATAAATGTCAAGCGGGTTTCCTAATTGACAATGATACATGTCAGCGATTCGCGGCGTAACTAATATTTGTTAACTATTTCGTTTCTTAGCTTATCATCTCGGCGTTGGTTGGCATATGATGGATGGAAACAGTGTGCGAAGTCTAATCCAAATGTTTAACTTAACACACAGAGTGTTTGAAATGAAGTTTTCACTGCAGAGAACGCGATAATATTTGTTACTTTGACTTAAGCGACGAGAAAGCGATCGTCCGAGTTAGTTAAACATGCGCTATTTAAGTGCACGTGTTTCAGCCGTACTATTTAAGCTTTATGTAAATAGAATTCTCATATGATTACTTCTCTTAGGGACGGGGCGAATGAAATAAGTAACGACTGAGTTCACTTCAGATCCAGCATTGTCACTGTCTCTACAGCGTCTCTGATCGGGATTCGAGTCCCGACAATGACAGAATTTCGACAATAGCTATTTGGCTTGGTCGAATTCAACCATTGTCTGTAGATGAATTGTAGATGTCGAATTCTCTAATCGGTAGTTTTACATTGTTTCTTCGAGTGAGCAGAATACCGAAGCAGTGCCCTAACAATCGGTCCACGAATCGCGTCGATTCTTCTTCCTTGCCGTATTCTCACCCATTTCTTACACACACTTGCACTTTCATGCACTACACTACCACTCATGTCAAGAACTTAGTTTGTCCCGGATGGGACGGTGCTCCGCTGGGGGAGATACCTAGAGGTAGAATTTCCCAGCAAATACGTGTAAGTCGGCACTGGATCTCTCCATTCAGCTGGGAAGGAACACCGCTACCTCGAGACAAAAAAAAAAATTACTCAAAAGAAAGTAATGACCATGGCATAATTACTATAACTAAAATAATAACCAACCTGCCCGGAATCAATCAATGAAAAAAGTAACTTTATATTTAGTGGAATTGCACATTTGATAAGTGAATTACGCATATTCTATCGGTATTTATCGTAGTTCGTAAAGAGTAACTACATTCGATTAGTTTCTTACATTTGCCAAGAAATCTTACAATAGCAAAAGGTAGTATTATGGTATATACTTTTTAGTAAAATACTTGTAATTTCTGAGGAACTTCAGTATCTGTAATGTCTCTGTGCAGAAGATTCTTGACATGTTTTGTAGCACTGAGCGTTTGAGCAAAAGTGTTTGAAAAAGAAGTGCGACTCGTGTAAATCAGCGGAATGTCTACCGACATAGTAACAACAACAGCAAACTACCACTCATTTCGGGAGCTTAGTTTGTCCCGGATGGGGTAGTGCTCCGCTGGGGGAGATATCTAAAGGTAGAATCCCCCAGCAAACATACGTGTAGGTCGGCACTGGATCTCACCTTTCGTCGGGAAAGGAACGCCGCTACCTTCAGACAAAAAAATTAATTACTCTAACGGAAGTAATAACCATAGCAGTTGACCTGCTCGGAATCAATGAAAAAAGTAACTTTAGATTTAGTGAAATTGCTCATTTGTTAAGTGAATTATGCTTATTTTATCGGTGTTTGTAAATAGTAACTACATTCAGTTAGTATGTTACACTTGCCAACAAATCTTATAATAGCAAAAGGTAGAATTGTATGATGCTATAAACTTTGTAGTAATTTCTGAGGAACTTAAGCTGAATCTATAATGTCTTTGTGGAGAAGATTCTGAACATGTTTTGTAGCACTAATCGTTTGAGCAAAAGTGTTTGGAAAAGAAGTGCGACTTATGTAAATCAGCGGAATGTCGACCGGCGTAGTAACATCAACATAAAATAAAGAACACTTATTCTTACACTTCCAAAACAGCTGCTTTTGTATAAAGTCGATATTATTTTGGTTGAAGCAATTCCACAACATTATCCCGTGTTTTTTTCTTGGTCACTTTCCAAGATTCTAATAACTCCTTCCCTCCTTTTTCATTTTGGGTTTCTGCAAAATAATTTGAACCATACCTCTCGCTAAGCCTCAATTTCGTTTTCACTTCCACATTCTTTACCACCTTCAACCCAGAGGTCTTACTGCTGTTACTACTTTTCATATTCCTACTAACGTTTATTCTTCAGTTCCCTATAATGTTTCTATCCTCTGGTTTCTTTTCTCGCCCAAATACCATCTTAAACATTAGCATTACAAACATTACATCCACACCACAGACATACATTCCGTCTATCTACCTCGCTACTTGCATGTATTAAAAATGATACGAATACCTAAAGATTGCTAGAAGTTCACAATTAATTTTTAAAATATGAAAAAGAATAGTAAGGTTTTTAGCATTCATTTATTATTATTATTATTATTATTATTATTATTATTATTATTATTATTATTATTATTATTATTATTATTATTATTACCTGTAGCGTGTGAATTGTAAAAAGGTTAGAACATCGTAGGGTTTAGAGTTTGTAACGGCTAAAAGGTCTTCGTCCTAACCACTTAGTATCAGGTAATGTAGGTTTAATTTGTAGTAAAAGTCATTCTAAAAATGTAAGTATGTGTATTGCGACATTCAAAAATATTGTATTTAGACGAACTTTCAACGGTAAGAATGTGAAGGTCACAACTTATTACACATCTTGAAGTTTTGGTAAAATGTCATAGAGGTCATGAAAATACAAGATGAACGTTGTTATATATCCCAGTGACAATGTGGGTTGTTGGAAAAAGATAGTGCAAAACTTTCTTGACTTCTGAAACAGATTACAAGAGCACCACTATCTGTGCTTCATCAGATGTTGACATATTTGTTGACCATCCGTGTTCTGCATCGCAGGTCCTTCCTCCATTCCACTCTATTCGGGAAAATCCTGCTAGTCGACGGTAGGTCGGCGCCGGATGTCGCCATCCAATGCGTGAAGATCACCGCCACCTCCCGAGAAAAAATTCACTACACTTACGGGACTAATGGCCTCGTTAGTTGACGCGCCCGGAATCACTAACAATCAATCAATCCGTTCATTCCACACTCGAATCCGCCTCACACGTCTTCACCATCACGAATTCATCCCCCTTCCTTGCCTCCAGCCCCTCTTCCGAACACTGCCCCAACCCTTCCGCTGCTCTCCCGTCTTCCGCCTGCTTGTCTCCCTCGCCCTCGGCGCCACCGAGCGAAAGTCGGCGGGAGTGCAGCGAGGACAAACAAATGACTCTCGGCGACATCAAAGTCGCAGCGGGGCCCCACCCCGCCCTTCCTCGCCCTTTCCTCTATTCGCCTTCTTCGGGACCCTTCCTCCGGGGCTGACTTCCGGCAAAGGGCGCGCTGTCTGCGATAAAAAGGTGCTACGATATTGAAGTTGACTCTCTTGGTGGAGAATGCACACGTATCCGGCCCCCTTTCAAAGTCGTGTTTGCTCAGAGCGCTGGAGATCGCTCTGTGGTGGGTCAAGAGGTTCACGTTTCGAGGTAATGTTTGAATTCTTTGGTATAAAACTCAATGATAAAATTGACTCCGGTGTTTCATCAAGTTGGACGACCCAGATCAGCTTCGAAGCACAGGACGATTCAAAGTTCCATTCTTGAAATAGAACACGTGCTAAATCATCTCGATGTGACTTTATCTTTTCTATCCGCTTTTTTTCGTTTTCCCAAGTGGTGATGTGAAGCGTGGTGCTGGTGAATGATGATCATCGCGATATACCATCTGAAATGGGAAGGAGATACGTGTGGGAATGTGTTGTCGATCAGTTTTAGCCTTCTTTTTTCAGTGTCATACACTGATTAGTGCGTAGGCTAGTCTCCAGAAGCCCCTAGCGCCTTCTTGTGAGACTTATCTTGAGCAAGAATACCTAGGGTAGTTTCCCAGTGCTTTCCATAGGGGAGCTAGTGCACCAATTTTGACGTTTGATTTGAATACCAGATAGCGCAGGCCAAGATACAATATCAACAATCTTATCCATTAATTCAAATAGAAACTCTGATTGGTGCTAAATTGAGTTTTAGCCTCAACAAATTAATCTTCTATTGACACACGGTTGAACACCAGAACCCAGAGTTAAAGGCGACCGGACACGTTTCTCTACCACATTTCACTTAAATGCTACTTAAATTTTCGAGAGGTTAATATTTCCGGGAGTTGCATTTAACGCATATGAATTTTGGGAAGGGCAAAAGTACACAAAAGTCGTTCAGTTCGCCGTAAATCACGATCATTTCATTGTTTTGCGCTAATGACTCATTTGTCAATTCCCAGTCATTACATTTATTAAAGAAGTTGTTATAATCGTAGGAGGCCATTTTTGCAAGTAGAATTTCTATGTTCCTCTCTACCAAGTGTTGGTAAGAGGTCTTTGGTTTCAAGAGATAAAGATTCAATATTTTGTGTCTACCTGTACGCAGAGAACGAATATCCTGGAAGAGTTAATGTGAAAATGTATCGGCAGTATATTCTTGCAATGATCTTACAGATGCTGGCATTATTGTTCTCATATTCATGAATACTACGCATACACGAGTTTATGTACGAAGTGAAAAAAAGGAAAGATTTTATTGAATGAAGTTCATTTGGTTTATAAAGTTGGAGCAAAAATGTCCTTTTTGATGAATAATTTGAATTTTCAAACTTAAACCAGCAGTGCGTCGAGCAGCGATCGCAAATTCCATTTAAAGTGGTCTCGGTGCGGGAGCGAATTCCAATTAAATGAATTAACGGGAACAAGTGACGGTCTCCCAATTGCGTTTGCCCTCCATTTGGATCTGTAAGTTATGTCCCGAGTGGAGTGCATGCACTCCATGAGAGCTATTGTACTGCAGAGCGTTTTCGAGTTATTTTTCATTTTCCGACGCGAGCCCTTTTAAAGGACAATGGAGCGAGTAGAAATTCATGAGAAATTGAATTTCGATTATCTACAGTCAGGTGCGTCTAGCGTCTATTTATCGCCGTATTTACATTGCTAAATAGATTCAGGGAGATCCCAGTTTTCGCACCAAATAACAGTCATGCCAAGTGGTTTATTGACCGAACATGAACTTGCAACAGCAACAACAACGACAACAAAACAATAATTCAATAAGCGTATATTTAGGAAAGTGCAGTATCAGAGTATTTGGAAAAGCGATGCTAATACATCACATTAGTGTTTATTTATTGCAAACTTTTGTTATTGAAACCGTTAGATTTATTCAGATACACATACTTTGTTTTAGAAGGTTTAGTTTGCCTTGTGGTCAGCATTGTCAAAAATTATTACACGATACTGTATGAATAAAATTGCCAGCTATAATAACCTATGTGTAGTGTGAAATGATTCAAATTAGTATTGATATATTATAGATTTTACATTTATTTAGTCCTTCAAAGTTGCTTTACTTCTAATAACAGCAAAAGCGAATTGATGAATCCAAAACATATTATCAGTCAAGGAGTACGCCTACGTAAATTGGTTTTGTAATATTTCTGAAACATTGAAAACCAGTATCTCGGTTATTCATGCAATGATCATTATACTGCATTTTGTGTGCCCAGGGAGGAAAAAACTGTTTTCAGTGATAGGGGAAAAAGGGCGCTTGTATCTCTGTATTAGCCATGTAAAGTAATGTAGATGTTAATGTGGGACAAGCATGTGATTTTATTTATTTATACTGAACGGACAATTATTCCACAATTTACTACAATATAAGGTGCTGGAGAAACAGTATTATTAGAAATACAAACCATCCCAAAGTATATATTATAACAACATAATATCTTTCAATATTTGCAATACAATAATTAGAAGAAAATAAAATACACGCACAATGGAAGCGAATAGAATCATCTAAATGTTGACAAGCCCTTGTTAGTTTACTTAGTATACTTCCGTAGTTATTACTTCACGCCATTTTTACACTCTGTAATGTCTATATCTGTGGCGAATCCTGAACATTATTTTAAGTATACCGCTTATTATGGAAGCTACCTCTCTGGCTGTCTTTTATTTTGAACTTTTTTGAAATCCCAATACTATGAAATTCCGTCCTTAATAATTTTTATATAAGACAATCGCACAAACCACTAACTTCTGAATCATTAACACACTCCATTTTTACAAAACTTGAGAGAAGCGTAACTTAGGAACGAGCAGAGAAGGACTGTTCACCGCAATGTTTAGCGGTGCCTACCGATCTAGGAGACGCACATCCTCCCCTCTTCCCGCCCTTGAAACATGCTCCCCTCTTCCCGCCCTTGAAACATGAGGAGCCATAGGTTATCGCGGCTGGCATGCGGTGCCTTCGTCTGCGCTAGCGAATTTTCTGGTCAGCATTAAGAACTGTTTGAAACTTCTCGCTCTAACCAACACCCCCTGAATATATCCCAGAGGTGTTGCTCTAACGCACTTCATAGCGCTTACGGATGCGGAAGACAGACTCACGGTAGCGAAACATATTTTTTCGCATCTGTTTTAAAGCTTACAGAATTTCAATAACTTTTTAGTGGATTATCAAACTGATGAAATATTTCTTCAATCTGGAATACATGGTACAGTTTTCGTGCAGATTTTCGTACAGTGTCCATACAGAAACTTCAAGATTCCAAACGAAGTATAAAAGCCAAAATTCGCACATACACAGTCTGTACGTTTTCTGCACGAATCGGCACAAGCCGGCTCTAGGGGGTCTAAAGAGAAACAACTGAGTTGTGCCGCCCGAGTACTCAGTGGTGGTATTTCTGTGTGAGCGTTCTGGCTATGATCTTTATTTGGGATTAATTAACCATAAGGAGCATAGAGAATAAAAATAAGAAGGCAAGAATTGCGAAAAAGGAAGTCCACAATATATCACTTCACACAATCGCACTTTGGCACACCTAACCACAAAATCGAAATGGCCGATTTTGCCGCTAGAGGCGCTTGAGTCAAACTGTGAACATCCTGCATGAAAAATTATGAACCTCCTGGTATAGAAAGCGCGCACTGCACGGAACATTGGACTGCACGTTTTCTGTACGTCCAATCTGCACTAAAATTGTACCGTATATACCGGGCTATATACACTTCGAATTCCTAGGTATACCGGGCGTTTACGTGGTGTATCGGAGAATTCGCCACTGGTTCATATTTAATTACTTAATTTTAATTTATGATGTTTTGAATGTTGTTGAGCGTGGAGAAAACGTTCTTGGAGCAGGTGTGTACAAGGCTTTCGTTCTGTTGGCAATGCAGCTCCGCTGTGTGCTGTCGCAGGAGGCCGCGCGCCCGCCCAGCGCGGCGTCCACGCCCCCGCCGCCGTCGTCGGCCGGCACCGGCAGCGCCGTCGACTCGCCCTTGGCGTCCGCCGCCTCCTCCTCCTCGGCGCTGCCCCCCTGGCAGCTGCAGCAGGCACACGTCGACCTCGAGGCGCGCGCCTCTTCGGCGGCGACGGCCGCGCAGCTGCAGCAGCAGTCCGCCGCGGCGCTGCTGTCGTCGCGCCTCGTGCAGAGCCAGAGCGCGCCCGCGTCGGGGCTGTCCGGGCTCGCCGGCGGGCCCGCCCCCGGCTCGGCCGCCGCTGCCGCCTCCGCCGCCGCCAGCTCCCGCCTGCCGCGCGCGCAGAACCCGACCATCACGCTGCTGCAGAAGGCGCGAGGTAATGGGAAGGGGCTGGTGGCCAGTCGTGCTCTCCCACTGCCACCCCCTGTCAAAAAAAGGAAAAGTTTGCGAAAACGTTCCGCGATTTTTTCCGTTTTATTATTTAGTTTATTTATTATTTTATTATTTCGTTTCTTTGGCTTATTTTTATTTATTTGCTTGCAGAACCCGGCAGACGTTGCTCTTCTCTCTCTCTCTCTCTCTCTCTCT
>BLKR01016760.1:0-20868 GCA_011170035.1 Teleogryllus occipitalis | reverse complement strand
GTGTGATAAAAGTTCATCGTAACAATCCTGAGCAAATTGCAGCAGAACTCACGGAGCATGCAAATACAATAGCTGAAAAATGTGATGTTGAATTGTTGCTACCAAGAATTGTCGGAAAACAAAAGCATCGTTCAAATCCTCCAGCATCTAGTAAAGAAGAATATTGGAGAAGATCCTTAATAATCCCTTATTTGGATTCTCTTTTATTGTCATTAGAGCAACGTTTTTCGGAAGACCATTCAGCTGCTTTTTCACTACTGAATCTTCATCCCCAGAATATGATGGAGATGACAATTGATGACTTTAGAAGAAAAACAAAACAGTTTTCAAGATTTTATGATTTGCAAGGATTAGATTCTGAAATCGAATTATGGTATTCCATGTGGAGGGAGAAAAAAATGAGTAAACAGCAAGTAAAAGATATCCAAATGATGGATTTAGTTAAAGAAGCCGAATTTTTTTACCCTGAAACAAAAAAAGCATTACTCATTTCACTTGCTCTACCATGCACCACTTGTACTGTAGAGCGATCATTCAGTACTTTACGCAGAGTAAAATCCTGGTTAAGATCAACAATGACAGGAGAACGATTAAATGGTTTATGTTTAATGAGTGTTCACAGGGCACTTGTATTAGGAAAAGAGGAAATATATAAAAAAAGAAATATTTAAGAGATTTGCAGAAAATCCACGAAAACTAATTTTAGTTTAACAGTTTGTTAGTTTTGTAAGATTTGTAACGCTTTCATTGTATTACAAAATGTGTATATTGTTTATAACATTATAATAAACTAGTGAAATTATATAATTTTATTCTTATAAAACTTCATTGATTATTTATTAATATTATTGTTTAAATATATATTTTTATTTATTATTAGTTGTAATATTATATTATTTATAATTTCACTTCACTTATATTAACCTTATAGTATTTAATAATTACAAATTATGATTTGCCCCTCCCTAGTGAAAAACCTGGCTACGCCCATGCTCTGGATGCTCCATCTCCAGTATTATTTCGTATGGTGGAGTATCTTCAGCCTTCCACTCCGATGGTTAGCCAAAGAAATACTAACAATGATGCCATTAGGATATCAGTGAATCCGCGTATTGACATTATCAGTGGAACTTTGGCTACTGTAAATAACTGATCCACTTAAACATTGAAAATATGCATACCAAAATAGAAAATCCTCGAATGCCATTAAAAGAAATAAAAGAATGTTTAGAAGCACATTTTTTCACCCACAACCAAGGCTTGATCAGCCACAAATGTTGCAAGAATTATCACAGCCGGTAGGGAAAACTTGTGTTACAAATTCGTTGATTAATTCAAGTAAACCAAGAGTTCCTGTGTTAGGAAAAGACTATGTCCCAATAATACATGATGTGTGGTCTCTGGGAGCAAAAGTTACTAAATCCTAGTATTTATCCTCGGATGTAAACAAATTTATAGAAAATTGTTTACCTCAATCAAACCATGTGCCATGTAAAAGTTACAGTGACTATTCTGACAGACGGTCCTTTTTGTGAACGGACTGGACGTTCAAAAAATGTTCCTGCCGTGTTGAGAACACCCCGAGGCACTTTGTGAGCTCAGAATTCAGAAATTTATATTTATGTAATTAAGGTTGCCAGATTCTAAGATAAAGCGTGTTATTTCAAAATGCGTGTTATTTTATTCGTCTCACTCCTGGAATACCTTGTTTATCAAGTGCAGCCACTGAGTGTTCATTCCCAAATCAACAAACTGTAAGTTTGTCAGTTTTTTTTCTCAATATGTAATTTAAACAAAGATAGAGGATTTAGCTTGCAATAAACAAAATGGCAATTTTTTAGAAAATATAGGCTTTTAAGTTTTATTGATAATTATTAATTGTAGGATCATCACTGAACATTTTTTAAATTCTATATCATTTGAATAAAGTAAGAGTAGATTATTTATAAGTAGGAAATGGGAGAAATAGATGCAACAACGAATAATGTTTGGGAATCCTATGTACCTTACAAATTCTAATCCTACAAACTATCGTAACTGCGTCCTTGACAATAATAAATAAGAAAATTTGATCCAATTTCCTTTTTTAATTAGTGAATCAAACTCAATTAGTGCATGATAATTGTTTAGTTCCCTACGCAATGAAAATGACCTTATTAAAAAAGGTTTTTCATTTCACTCATGAATAGTTAGTAACATTTTTTACACATCAGTATTAATACCAGAAAGTGTTTTAAAGAGCATTTGCATCAAATTGCATTTGTGTTCGACATCAAGGTTGTATAATTATGTTAATTTTATAAATATTCTGTTTAAATTCGGTAATATATTTCCAGACATGTAATTTGCGTACTCTTATTATGACATGTACTGTACAGCGATTTATAGACATGCGTGTATTTTATGTAAAATAAGTCCAGAAAATAAAATTGAAAATTATTTAACAGCGTGTAGCTCGTGTGTCGCTTTCGCTTTCCGGCCTCGGTCTTCCCTCGCTCATTCTCCCACTCTCTTACCCCCTCTTTCCTTCACTTTCTCCCCTTTCTCTCTCCTTCTGTCTCTCGCCCCCCTCTGTCTCTCTCTCGCACACCCTCTCTCTCTCACTGTCCCTCTCTCCTACCTTCTATCTCCTACCCTCGATCTCTCCCCATTTCCCCCTCTCTATCGATGTTTTTGTGTCTATTTCTGTCTCTGTCAGTCTTTGTCTTTTATTTTTTTCCTCATAATTGTCATAATGTTAAAAAAAATTAAAATTTCTTTATGAACACGATAAGATAAAAATTTGAATAAAAATACATACGTATTTCTTATTCAATTTTATAGAAAAGCAGAAAAACAACAAATTGGGCACTGAAAACGTACAGATCTAAAAAAAAATTATTGTAAGTATCAGGGCGCGCGCTTCTTGCTCCGGCACTAACAAATTGTTTGATCAGTCTTTGACACAATTACCAAAAAGAAACTTGGTTTAGAGGAACCATTACATTGGCGAATTTGTGATTCACGTCGTAAAAGAGGGAGTCGGCTTCCAAAAATCCTTTTTGTTAGTGAACAGTGTCGAGATCAGGGGCTCCCGTGGCATTAACGAAAGTTGCAGAAAGTCCAGTGAGTACAGTGAAAACGGTGGATATTAGGAGAATGGCAATTTAAGCTCTTTAGATAGTTCGTCTAGTGTCTACGAAATAAATGTAGAGAAGATAAACAAGAGTTTAATTGCAATAGAAGATACTCCGTTAAAAAAAGAAAATTGCAACAAAAAGGTTATTCCCATGAGAAATTTCAGACAGTAAAAAGTGTTACCACAGATAATTTTTTTCACACTAAAGTCAATTGAAAAATCTGACCAGAAAGACAGTATTAAAAAAATTATTGATTCCTTTCAATCGACAGATCACAAGACATTGAAAATTCAAATTTTGACAATTTTTGAAAGTTGGAGATACAATAATATTAAAAGACACTTTGCAGCAGCCAAGCTCGTGATAAGAGTGGCTCAAAACTTGGATGAAGAAAATGGAATATTGTCCAGACCTGAAAGTACATTCGGTAAGGCATTAGAACTGTGCATTGTGTCGAAAGCCAGGAATTCTAAGGTAAGCGAGTACAAATATTTGAAGTGAGTGATGAGGGACCAGAAAATTTCAAAATATCAGTCATTACGTAATTCAAGAATCCGACCTTTAATAACAAAACACAATAGTTAAGTTTTACTACTTCATGTACTTAAATTACTGCTTCATCCAAAAAAACCCATCGCCAGTAACGCAAGAAACGCGTCTGTTGCAGCAATCTACTGCACATTGGTTCGTAAAAAATTAAGATTTACTAAAGTTACTGAGATCCTACTTTGAATTTTTTCTAGAGTTATCAACAATACTCTACTGCGTTTACTAATCGAATTTACAAAACCACACAATTTTCAATTTTTTTAAATATTGAAAATATAGGAAATTAAACTATTTGCAAAATCTTAAAATTTAAACATGTTTTTAAGTTTCGAATGTAATTTTTATAATTAACAACATTCAAACATGATAACATTCAAAATACATAATACATTCAAAATACAAATACATAATACAAAATACAAACATAATAACATTCAAATATGTAATATTTTTAAGTTAGTGATGCGCGTCATTTATAGGAAACTTCATCCCACAATATTTCCTAAAATAATAAAGTTAGAAAAAACAAAAATACACGTGTGAACTTATATGATCCATAAAATAAATAGAAAAGATATGAAAAAATTAAAAATATGACGGTCAAATTTTGGTCTTCTGCGCGATTTGACGTGGAACGGCTCGTATATGGAACTACGCTTTCTGAAGTCAACTGGCTTATACCAAGTACCTCGGCAGCGGCTCATCGTTGCATCGGTGCGAAACGTGGGCACTGAAAAAACACCTATTAGGTGTCCTCGGCTTCAGGTTCACTCACAAGACAGTGAGTGGTATCAGCCAGTTTGAACCTGCGCAATTAGGCTCTGATGCAACCGTGTCCTGTTAGAAGCTGCATGAGGTAATAGTTAACGCTGCAGTGTTCTCGACTGATCCACGATTGAACTGTACGAATCAGTAGGTATGTTCGTTTTCCAATGGAGGACGTGCCTTATCGCTGTCGCCACTCTGCTAGTTGTTTCAAGCAGTTTTGCTTCCCGTCTCCTTTGTCGTAACACCTCTGCCGTTCGCGGGCCATTATACTCCTATCTATTGCAATTATCTCGGCTATGACGCAAACTGCTTCATTAGAGACAGTGCGGAACGCACATGCCACCCTCAGCGCAGATAACCGATATATTTATTATTTATTTATTTATTTACGTCAAAAAATAGTTAAAAACTGCGTATGACGGGCTATGGGGAAAAGTGAATTGTGTGCACATTTTCAAAATTCTGTGATCCCTACACTAAATCATATACTACTTAAGTTTTGAATTTTGAAAGGGAGAAAAAAAAAACAAAAAAACTCCCATGTAATAAAATCGATTTTCAAGGATAAATAAGCAATAAATTTTGAATTTTGAAAGGGAAAAAAAAAACAAAAAAACTCCCATGTAATAAAATCGATTTTCAAGGATAAATAAGCAATAAATTTTGAATTTTGAAAGGGAGAAAAAAAAACAAAAAAACTCCCATGTAATAAAATCTATTTTCAAGGATAAATAAGCAATAAATTTTGGCTCTTATTACTTCCTGCCGCGATAACGTGGAAACGATAATTTGAATAATTGTATTTCCCACTGAATTCTAGAAGACGTGCACAGAAATGAAGTTACATTTATGTCCAGAAGCAAAACAAGGGGCCATCTCAGCATTTGCTCAATGGATCAGGGAAACTGGACGAAAAACCTGATCGAGATGGGGGTCATTGACCCGGAAGCTGTGTTACAATAGTTGTTACAGGCTGTTTATACTCATTTATACAGTCCAAATGGTAATTAATGCATTATGTATCATTGTTAAAATTAATGTTACTTTTCTTGTGATGCTCAGTATAGTCTCTAATTGCATAGAAACAGTTATGCAGCAGAAACGATTTCACTCGGGATTTAAACTTTTCTATTGAATTTAATCGTTTAATGTCATCTGGCAAAGTGTT
Source organism: Teleogryllus occipitalis (assembly GCA_011170035.1). Taxonomy (NCBI): domain Eukaryota; kingdom Metazoa; phylum Arthropoda; class Insecta; order Orthoptera; family Gryllidae; genus Teleogryllus; species Teleogryllus occipitalis. The sequence goes on along the minus strand of BLKR01016760.1, from coordinate 15,264 downwards.
GTAAAATAATGTACGTGTATTGTATGTGAATTTTTTGTAATGAGCTGTTGATACTGTCACCTGATGAATATGATTTCTACGTCGAGTGTTATAGTAATAGACTTCGGCATTTTCTGAAAATATATTCCCGCCCTTAAGCAAGTCATTTTTACAAAAACCACTGATTCGTAAATAAAAAGACACGGTAAAGGTAGAATTCCTAGATTAATGAAGATAGGCTTACAAGAATCACGTGGGTGGGATTTGGTTATTATTCGTACAATTCGTTTTTGTAATCTAAAAGTCTGGGAGCTATAAGATGTATTTCTCCAGAATATTATGCCATATCTCAGGCGGGAATGAACATTCGCGAAGTATACACAACGAGCAGTATGAAGGCTGACTGAATTTGCAAGAAATCTGAACGCGTAGCATAATGAACTTAATTTTGTGTTCAATTCATTTAAATGGACGTTCCATTTAAGGTTTGACTGAATTGAGAGACCTAAAAATTTTGTTGTATTAACATGAGTCAATGGTACACTGTTCATTTTCAATGGAGCACAGAATTGTTTATTATTGTATAATATAAATATATATTATATTAATAATATACAGAAAAAATAATATAATAATAATATATATGTATATAAGTAATAATAAAATATAATATATTGAAATGAAACTATTAAAACCGTTTTCTTCGTTTACTAATTTGTTATTTCGGAACCAATTTGAAACATCTGATATTGTACTATTTACGGTTTCTTTATTGCAAAGGCGACACGTTCGTATCATCCGCAAAGAGAACCGTTCTTCCGTTTCGGAATCGTCGAGGGCATATCGTTTTACGTAAAGTAGAATGAATAGGTCAAATCGATCCTTGAGGAACTCCACATGCAACGGGTAAAGAGTCGGAAAGGTGCGTACGTAATGTTCCATCATTCCAGTAAGGTATTTCAACTTTCTGAGATCGTTGTTTAAGGTACGAACATAACCAATCTAGAGCAATACCACGGATTCCATATGAAGGTAATTTTGAAAGTAAAATGTCATGATCAATGATGTCAAAAGCTTTTGAGAGATCTAAAAATAATCCAATAGTTGCCTCGTTTTGATCTAATGATGAGGCGACATCTTTAAGAAAAGAAAATATAGCTGTTTCCGTTGATTTTGATTTTCTAAATCCATGTTGGCAATCTGAAAGCGCGTCGTGTTTAGTGAGAAAGGTTTCCATTCGTACGTAAAAAAGTCTCTAATATTTTTGAAAAAACTGATAGAAGAGAGATGGGCCGATAATTTTGAATTTCATTTTTGTTGCCTTTTTTGAAGAGCGGCTTAATTTTAGCTGTTTTGAAAATATCTGGAAACGTTCCAGTGCATAAAGATGCATTAGATATGTGAGTTAACGGGTGTATAATGGCATACGCACAAGTCTTTAACAAAGAATCTGGGAATTCATCTAAACCGGACGAATATTTATTTTTTAGTTTACTGATTATTTTGAGAATTTCATAGGAAGAAGTTTCGGAAACGAACATTGTGTCTAAAATTTTGGGTGCACTGTCTGTTTTTGAATTTTGTGCCTGAAGACCCTTAGTGAGATCGGCAGCAATTCTCGAAAAGTATTGGTTAAAGAGACTAGCCACTGCTGCCGGATCGTTGACATTTATATCGTTATATTTTAAAACAACATTCTCTACGGGTTTTCTAGTTGATTTGGTAGTATTTTTTATTATATTCCACATTGATTTTGTTTTATTATTTGAGTTCAAAATATCCTGATCGTTTTTCATGATTTTTGCCTGCCTTATGACTTTTCGTAACAATGTTTTGTATTTTTTAAAGTAGATAAGGAAATCTTGAGATACGTCATGACGTTTAGAAATGAAAGAAAGAATTCGCTTGTTTTTACAAGATGTCCTAATCCCTTGTGTTATCCAAGAATTGCTTTTCCGTGAAATATTTAATTTTCGTTTTTGAAGAGGAAAGCAAGTGTTAAAATGAATTGAAAGAGTTGAAAAAAAAGAATTATATTTCTCGTTTGTATCAACAGTATTATAAACCGCTTCCCATGACTCCTGCATCAAGTAGTCTATGAATAATTTAATTTTACTTTTAGTAAACAATCTAGTCATACGTGTATTATTTATTGTGTCAGTGATCGCATTTCTTATAATGGTAAGAATTTGTGCATCGTGGTCACTGTATCCTAAATCTTTTGTTTCAACTTCATATCGAGTAGTAGTTTTGTTAATTATAATTTGAACAATTGCCTTCATCGAATTTTGTGTGATTCGTGTAGGTACATTATATTGAAGCCATGCCTTCTAAGTAGCTCTTCGTATCTGCGTATCTGAGTTTGCCCAAACAGGTGAACCTTAGAGAAGTACCAAAGTGACGACCGAAGCAAAGAGCTTTCTCTGTTCATGACTAGGCCGTCCAGTGTTCGTCATTAACCTACTCACTTCGTAGAGAATGTTGGTTCAAAAGATAATGGAAGAGAAACAAGTAATCCAGAAAAAGTTGCGTATCACTTCAACCAACACTTTTTTAGAATTGCGGTTGATTCCACGAAGTGACTAAAAACACTAAATTCAATATCAAAAATTTTCGGTATGGTGTATATTTCCAAAACTTCTTCAAACGAAATCCTCAGAATAGTCAGCAAACTAAAAAATAAATATTAATTTGGTTTAGACGAATTTCCGGTTTATTTATTAAAATCTTGTGAACCTGCCATTATGTACCCATTAACTCACATTTTCAATGCTTCTTTATTCACAGGAATATTCCAGATATTTTCAAAACCGCAAAACTTAAGCCCCATTTGATAAAAGGGAACAAAAATGAAATTCGAAATAAACGGCCAATTTCTCTTTTGTCACTTTTCTCAAAACTTTTAGCGAGACTTTTCTATACGCGAATGGAAACTTTTCTTAGGGAAAACGAAGCGTTTTCAGACCCGCAACGTGGTTTTAGACAATTAAAATCTACGGAAACTGCCATTTTTTCGTAAAGATGTGGCGTTATCAATGATGTGTATCACCTTCAAATCTCGTTCGCACTCTTACTGGTAACTCTCGGGGCGCAGACCGTGTGTCACTTTTGCGCTTGTATAGATCCCTCCTCCGCCCTATCTTGGATTACGGATGCATCGTGTATGGGTTAGCGTCTCAGTCAACCCTCCGGCCATTCAATACCATACACAATGCCGGTATAAGGATTAGTACAGACGCCTACCACATGAGTCGCATCGAATGCCTCTTGGACGAGGCTGGAGAACCATCTCTGAGTCGAAGGCGGGATATTTTCTTTGCTTCATATGGCTCGAAATTATCAAATATTAATACTTCCTCTCGCCAAGCAGTCCTCCATCCAACCCACTTGACTTCGTTTGCACTTAGACCATCGTTACCCGATTTCCTGGGAGTCCGTCGCCATATGCTTCTGTAAAAACAGAAGCTTTAAATAAAACTGCCCAACCCTGTGAAACCCCTCCGAAACTTTGTTTCCCCTCTGAAAACTACACCGACCCATTTTAGATATTAGACTGTCTAACCCTACTAAATAATTAACTTTTCCCAGTACATTCTTATCGGAATTTGAGACGATAAAACCTTCGTATCCTGGCAACTACTTCATTTACACCGATGGTTCCTTTCAAAACGGCAAAAATGGATGTGCCTTCTACTGCAGTGGAGCCACGCGAGGTTTTTGGTTATACTCTTCGTGCAGCGCATATATTGCAGAGAAGTATGCGCTCTTGAAGGCACTTAAGTTTGCTGTATCGATGTCATTAAATAAAATAGTTATTTGCAGTGATTCCGAAAGCTCTCTTGAATCCATCTCCTCTTCGTCTTGTGACCCGCTGATAATGACCATCCAACACCAAATTCATCATCTATTGATCTGCCACTATATTTTAGTCTTTTGTTGGGTCCCTGAGTGCGTGGAAATAAGAGGAAATGAAATAGCTGACCAGGAAGCAGAGTCCGCCACGAAGAAAAGAGAGTTAGACATCTTCACAGTCCCCACGGAAGACACTAAGCTCTTTATTAAACGCTCTATCCTCAGTGAATGGCAAACAGAGGGGCAGAACTCAGAATTTAAGCTCATGAGAATGAAGGATTTCATAAATCCTTGGAATGTTTGGAAATGAATCTTCTCTTTGCAAGGTTTTTAGTTCTTTACGAGAGACTAACTTCTATAGGCTTATTTGAGAGAAAATGATTATGCCAACTATTTGCTTTTACCCCGAGATTTTAAAGTAACAATCTGGCATTTTCTGCCAAACCCTTTTATTAGGATAAGTTCCATTTCACTTTTACTCTGCTTTTCATTTAAAAATTTTAATATTCCTTTGTTAGCTCGGCACTGCAATATTGTGTACTGGCCTTAAAATAATTTGACACGGGCATTAATGACCTTAGCTGTTGAAGCGCCCTTAAACTAAATCAATCAATCAATTAATCAATAGAGCTCCCTGATACAGTGTCCTGGCCCGAAGGCAGTGACGGCGATGATGAACAATGTCTTTATTCCTCCAATAAACTGGTAATCGTCGGTGGTTGGTTCCTCTTCTGGGCATAGCTGCATCACAAGCTCTGGTTATCCAGGTCATAATTTGAATAACCTGTATCTCTGCCGTCCGTGAAGGTACAAAGTTCTCCAAACAAAGGTGGAATAATTCCTCGTCAAACGCTTTGGCTTTACATCCCGGTCCAACATGACGAGATGCAGGATGTATCTCGTATACAATAAGCTGCTTGTCGCTGTGTGTGTAGTGTTCACTGACTTTCCAGAATTCTCCCATTCTCAACAAGCTATCTGTCGTAAACCTTTTGTCCAACACAGATCTTAAACCACATCTGCTGTGAGTGTGTGTATCTCCAGTGTTAACGAGTACTACGTGCAAGAGGGAGACTGATTCTAGGACGGCTCGACCTCTCTTATTCGTAGTCGAGCTCCCCCACTCCACGACCCAAGCATTGAAGTCCCCAGCTAACACGAGGGGGCTGCGACCTCTGGTGTCAGGAACTAGACGATCGAGGTATTACACAAAATCATCAAACGTATGGTTTGGTTACGCGTAGAAGCAATAGATATAGATTCCATCAATTTTGACCTGGACGAATACAATTTCGGCTCGAGACATTACTTGTTGGAAAGGATGATTCCCACATGCCCAAATTGCTCCTTTGTTGCATTGGTCATCCGACCAAAGATTAATCGTGGCGGTTTCTATATTGCTCACACAGAATCGCGACATCTGTCTCCCATTCCCTCAAAGATTGTACTAGAATATTCTGAGAAAGTGGTTCAGATTTAAACAATTTTCATGGTCTGTCCAATATTTTTTAGCGCTATTTGGTAAGAACTGTTACACTCGGTACCATGTTTTCCGTTTTTTACGCACAGCAGGCACTTAGGATCGTTCTTTCATGTCTTAGCGAAGTGATCATCTCCGCAATTCATGCACAACTTCGATAGGTCGCACGGGTTCAGACATGCTCGACTTATTTGCCCAAAATCTAAGCATTTCAAACATCTCAGTGGGGTTTCCTCTCACGCAATCGGCAGTTTACCCATCCTATGCTAACATTATCAGAAGCTAATAGGGCATTGGCCACGGTGGCCGGGAGACTGACTACTGCTACCTGTGTTCCCCTTTAAGCAGGACTTAGGAATTTCACCACTGATGCCGGTAAATCCTTCGCTTCCGGTAATAAATCAACCAAAGCATTGTTGACTTCTTGTTTGGTTGCAACTTTATCCACGTTATTGACAAGAATGGTCATTTCGTGGGTAAGTGTTCTCACATCGGCATGAGACCCGAACACTTTCTTTACTGAAGATTGGAACTCCAGTGTTTGGCTACCTGCGGATCAGCGAAGTTGTAGGAGGAGATCGCCGTATGCAATCTTCCGGATGAGTGACATTTGAAACCAGATTCTTGAACTCTGCATCACCTTTCACTTTACTTAATATGTCCGCGTAGGATAAGCTATCATCTCTTTTTCTTATTACCAAAGCATTTGGCTTTGGTTGTCTATTTCGAGTTTTAGACAGTTTCTCCTTCTTTCTTCGGTCTACCTCTTGCCACTCGAACTTGCTTCTTAATCATACTAAGGAAGACGTTTCGGGCCGCGTTTTGCCTTCATTGCCCTTCGGAATTTTATTCAAATCCGACGCCGCTTTGTCTTTGTGTACACGGTTGCGCCGTGGCTTGCTCTTCGTCTTCGTCTCTATACTCACAACTTGAATTTCGGGCGACGTGTGAGAGCTGGTCTCCTGTATAGGATTCCCAGACTGAGGATCTGGAGAGGGCGCTCCTCGTTCTTGAACAGCAAGAACGTCATTAAAACATTTGCGAATCGCATTAGCTAATTTCTTAATCTCGCCATGCACATTTTGGCTAGGTTTGACAAACTGAAGAAGTTCAATTACCTTCTCGAGGTTACCAAGAGCCTCTTGTTTCTCTTCGCCTATATTATTAGCTGCTACAGCTACCATGCTTTCTCCCATTGTAATATTTCTTTGACCGCTACTTGACGGAGCCTGAAGCAATGCCTCCAGGCTTGGTACAGGCATCGCGAAACCTACTGGGGTACCAAACCCCTGCACTGTAGACCGGGCTCCCTCAAGATCATTCATGGCTCCCTGCGCGCATGCAAAAAACACATGAACAGCGCCCAAGGCACGGACGTCTGGGGGTAACAGAGGAGAGATGGTAACAGAGTCTGGGTGTAAGAGAGAAGAATTGAATTGAATTGAATTGAATTTGCCTTATTTTACGTGGCGAGACTCAGGCCATGAGGCCTGCTCTTCCGTCTGACCACGCAAATTCCGCTACGGTCCTTTCACCAACCATGGGAGAAAAAAGATATTACTTGGGCGACGAAACAGGCGATTTGAATTTAGCTCAGAGGCGTCATTTAGGCTTGAGGATCTTTTACATGCAGTAAATCTACTAACATGGGACAGCCGGCTTTACTTCCCCTCCGAAGGAAGACGTACGAAGGATTTTTTCGCCCTTAAAAATCCACGGCTTCGATCGGGTCCGAACCCGCAAACTTGGGAATAACAGTCCGATACGCTAACCGTTACACCATCGCTGCCGAAGAGGGTGTGTGTGTGTGTCTGTGTCTTTTTCTTACGAGGTGAGGAAAAAAATTTTTCGAAAGACACTGCGGAGCCCGAACTCCGCAACGTGAAGGTAGCCTGTGCCTACCCACTAACAAACCCTCCCATTTTTCCGGTTCCCTTCCCGCGGAAATTTACTCAAGCATTTCATCACGGGAGGTGCAGATCAGCCTATCGCTCTATGCGAACTAATGCCACGGGATTCGAAATCGTTCTTCTACCAGAAGCTTCTTTCAACCTTTTGTGGCTATACTGCAATTTTCTTGGGATACCAGCATCTTAGTGGCGATGGTATCAAGAGTCACAACCTGCAGCAAGAGTCGGTTGAGTTCTTCCCTCTCTTCAACGAAATGCAGACAGTGCAAGAACACGTGCTCCACATCTTCAACCAAGGGATCACAGGTTGGGCATGAGAAGTCATCTTCAAACCGGAAACGAAGTTGGTATGCACGGTAGCACCCGTTGCCCGTTAACCACAAGGCCGAATAATGATCCACATCTCCGTGATCCCTTCGGGTCTACTTTGTACGACAGGAATAAGATGAAATGTCCATCTACCATTGGATGATAATCCATCGCCTTTGCCACTGAGCCATTGTCACCTCTCTCTCTTCCTTCATGATGACGCTATTTTTAGCTGCCTCTCGGTTACGTCTGTACAGCCAGGTCCTTTCTTGAGCCACGAAATCTATAGGGGGCATGTCGGATATCACACACACAGCGTCATACGAAACCGTGCGAAACGCACAGGCCACCCTAAAGGCGGACCTGGACCCTAAAGGCGTACGAAAAGATCCCAAGGGCATCAGCCCAAATGGGAGCTGCGTAGAGAAGCATGGTTTTAACTACGCTAGGCAGTAGTCTTCGGCTATTTAGACCACCGACGTTAGGCATAATTCGTGCGAATGCGGAGGCCACGCGAGACGGTTTCTCGCAGACTATAGGCAAGTGCTCGTCGAAATACAGTCTTGCATCAATCGGGATTCCTAAATATCTTAGAGACCACTGGTAGGCTATTTTAATACCCCCAATATTGGCAGTAATATCCTCTTTCACTTTCCTGCCTGTCACCAGGACAGCCTCCGTTTTATGCACGGTCATCAGGAGCCACACCGATATTAGCCACCGCCGGATCGTAGCCACAGCCTCGTTGGCAACCTGCGTGACCTCTTCAGTATATTTGCCGACCACTAACACGCCAACATCGTCAGCAAATACAATAGCCCTAGCGCCTTCTGGCAGGTGGAGATTCAAAACGGTTTCATACATAATATTCCACAACAGCAGGCCAGGTACAGAGCCTTGCGGAACACCACCCGGGATTCCATAAATCTTTACTCAGGTCTCAGTTTCGTAAAGGAAAGTCCTTTCCTCAAAGTAGGTTTTCACTATTTTCATTATGTAATTCGGAAGTCCGAGTGTTTTTAACGTAGCAAGTATGGAACTCCACCTTGCCTTATTAAATACGTTCCTGACATCGAGCGTAACAATAGTGAAATACTTCTTTGCGCTCCTTTCCCATCGTTTGCGATTAATAGCCTTGTGTGCGATGTCGATGACGACCCTAATTGCGTCCACTGTGGATCTCGCCTTCCTGAGGCCATACTGATAATCAGGAAGTCTATGTGATCCCTTCGTGTAGCCTTCAATCCGTTTGCATATGTTCCGATCTAACACCTTGCCAGAAGTATCCAGTAAACATATAGGTCGATATGCTGACGGGACGCTTGCCGTTAAGAAGGAGGACCAGCCGTTGTTTCTTCCAACGACGGGCGAAATTCTCCCTTCACACGCACGCATTGTATGTCTCAAAGAATAAATTTGGCCATGTCTTCATAGGGCTCTTAACAGCGACGTTCAGCACCGCCATCCAAGCCGAGAGCTTTGCAATTATAACCTTATCCCAAGCCTTAGATAGTTCGTCAAATGAATTCATCGGATCCACGTATAGATCTTCAAACGGATCCATTGGCGGCAACATATCCGTCTGATGTGGAAACAGGGTAGCACCTTTCTTCTCCATGAAGACCGGGCCAGTCGGGGATAGCGTGGAAAGAGCTTCAAGCCTGGCCGTTACAACATTATACGGATGACCTAAGTGGTCAGCGGTCAGCATTGCTTAACTCTTTCCAGCAGCGATCCGAAAGCTATTCAGAACAGCTTTGGTGAATGCTCTTTTGGCGGCGATGTAATTTTCCTTGATTGTGTCATAATTTAGGCGACCCCAACCACGTTCCGCCAACTTACGTGTGTATTTCTCTGTGAAGTTCCGCGATCTCGTCAGCTCACCAGTGATTCGTCTAGCAAGGTTATCATATGAGAATGTCGAGTCAACGATGAAGTTGGGACCATTCGTGGCAATGGTCGGACTGTTACACGTGTTGCAGAGGTAGGCGTATAAACGGGCAAGGCTATCCTGGAGAGCCATCCCACGTTGGTTCGTTACGTAGCTGCCACACGCAATGGTCCATGCACTAGTCCCCAGCAATAATAAGAGACCTTCGTTTTCTCGCATCATTCAATAATCTATCGAGTAACGCCTTGAGCTCCTCAAGCAACGCACTGGGTGCTGCATAAACACTATAAAAATTAATACCGAACCCCTTTTTTCAGGAGTATTAATCCCTGGGACTTACTGGACTGGACTATTACCACAAATCCACACCATAGCTCGATTAGACGCGTCCAAAACCCGTTTAAGGACGGTTATATTCCTGTATTGCGCGCAGAGAATCGCAACGTCTATCGTCAGCTCGCTGGCTGAGACTGGTTGAGATTTTGCGCCGCCTCGCAATGATTAAACATTGAGCTGAAGTCTCATTCTTCCATATCCTTTTCGCATTCTGTAAAGCCTTTTGATAATAGGGCTCTTACTGCCACCAGTTGCATGCGTCTCACTGTCTTTACCTTGATAGAGGCAAGAATAAGAGACTCAGTGCAGGTCTCAACGAAATGCCCTCCTTCACTGCATCGATGAGAATTTTGACCTGTGAGGTCCTTTACAGTTTCGCGCCAGGTACCTAAAAGCCCAGCATCTGTAACACCTGGTAGTAACTATCATCTCCCGAATGCAATACCGCCAATCTGAATTTTGTTCATTCGATCCGCTTTTCTGGCTAGTACTGGGCGATTTGGTGCTACCGTACGCGGTGCGAATAGACTTATCTATTACTTTCCTGTCCTTCAAACCATGGAAACAAGCTCAAAAAGCTTAAAATGTTCTCTTGAAATATAAACGGGTGAGAAACTTTTAGTTTATCTTCGACTACTGGGCTATACTTAAAAAAAATAAAAACTATTTTTAGAATTTTTCCGCATTTTTACAATATTTATAATTTCATCACCTTGACATATATCTTGAAACTTTATTGCAACAATTCTGTTCTTTTATTTTAGTATTTACTATATGTTTGTAAACATTGTAGCACCTAGAAATATTTTGACCTTGCAATGGAGTTGCAAATTATAATTTTAATATAATTTTACTTTTCTGTATAATGTGCTGTAAATACGTTAATATATATATATATATATATATATATATATATATATATATATATATATATATATATATATATATATATATGTGTGTGTGTGTGTGTGTGTGTGTGTTTTCGTTGAGGTGGAAAATACTCTTTACGTATTCCAGGAATAGTAGCTCCTCCTGGATATGTCGGGCTCGGATAAGCATATCCCCTACCGACTAAAAACCACCTCTCACATCTCTTACCCCCGTGGAACTACCGCTTGGTATTACTTCACGGGGGGAGAAACTAGCTGTTGTTCTTCCTTCAGGGGGTTGTGGTTACGCTACATACCATCTACACGTTGGGCATTCATTTCAGCTCGTATACTTTCAAGACGACGAAGCTCCAGTAGGACTTCCTTCGCGAATCCGTTCGTCGCCTCCCAAGCTTCTTTTGAGGAGAGCATTGCATTAACTAGGGACTCAGGCCGAAGTTCCAAACGAACTGTTGATTCCCAGGCACTGCGTGCACTAATGAATCTGGGGCACATGAAGAACGTGTGTTCTACATCTTCACTGACTCCAGGGCAGTCCGGGCACTCTGGAGAGTCGTCGTGCTTGAAGCGATGCAGATATGCTCGAAAGCATCCATGTCCCGATAGAAGCTGTGTGAGGTAGTAGTTGACCTCGCCATGTTTTCTGTTGATCCAAACATCTAATTGCGGGATAAGGCGGTACGTCCACCTACCTTTCGTTGAGGAATCCCACATCGTTTGCCATACTCTTAGGCTTTTACGCCGTTCCTGTAGTCTGAGTTGTTCTGGACTCATAGACGTGATTCTTTTCTGCCGGTAAAGGGCTTTTCGCTCTTCGGAGAGTACTCCAACAGGCAGCATCCCGGCAATGACGCACACTGCGTCTTCAGACACGGTGCGGAAAGCACTGGAGACTCTTAGGGCGCTTAGTCTATAAACAGGGGCGATTTTCCTGCGAGAAGCTTGGATCTGCAGTGTATTAGCCCATATGGGAACTCCATACATCAGTATTGATGTTACTACTGATGAGAGTAGAGCTCTTCTCGTTTGCTTTGGTCCTCCTATGTTGGGCATTAGTCGTGATAAGGTCGTTCTTACCACTGACGCCTTGGCACTCACGTGTTCAGCTTGCTGCTTAAATTTAAGCCGCGCATCTATCATGACTCCCAGATATCTAATGAAGGGTTGAGAAGTGATTTCATGCCCTCCAACCTGAAGTGTAATGCCCTCCAGCTGTTTCCGACCGGTAATGAGGACTGCCTCAGTTTTGTGTTCCGCCAACTTCAGCCCTACTGATTCCATCCACTGGCTGATCTTCTCGAAGGTGTTGTCGTGAAGAAACTTTATATCATCAAGATGTTTTGCGACGATTACCACGGCCAGATCATCAGCATATGCCACCAGTTTAGTCCCCCTTGGTACTTCTTGTTTCAGAAGGCCGTCATACATTATGTTCCACAGCAAAGGTCCCAGAACTGAACCTTGTGGAACACCTCCAGTCACTGTACTCTTTAACACCGGTCTTCGTGTCGTACGTTAATGTTCGGTCAGTAAAATAGTTTGACACTATCCTTTGCAAGTATTTGGGTACTGTCATTTCGGCGAGTGCTTTCATGATGCAGTCCCACTTGGCGGAATTAAAGGCGTTCTTGATGTCCAGTGTCGCCACCAGGCAGTACCTCATCGTTCCTCCTTTCCACCTTGTTCCTGAAATGGCGTCTTTGGCCGTACTCACCACCAGGTCAATCGCGTCGAGGGTGGAGCGACCTTTCCGGAAACCATATTGGTTACTGGCCAGTTGCGGCTCGACGGCTGCCTCTATTCTTCGGTGTACTATGCGCTCAAGTATCTTCCCGGCTGTATCCAGCATGCAGAGTGGACGGTATGATGTTGGTTCGTCCGGGTTCTTGTTTCTTTGGGAAGGAGCACCAGTCTTTGGAGCTTCCATTTTCGTGGGAAAATACCCTCTTGAAGGCAAGTATTGAACACATCCAGAAACAGTGAGGGTGCCATCTTGACGGCCATTTTTAATGCGATGTTCGGGATTCCATCTGGGCCAGGAGCTTTGTTATTCCCCACTCTATCACACGCTTCCTTTAGTTGATTTTCTGTGATAGGTGGAATATCCTCAATTGAGTTGAACTCTGCGGCGTCTATGAACTGGGTGAATTCCAATTGTTGGGGAAACAGTTCAAAGACAATTTTCCTCAGACGTTCCGGACACGTCGGTTGTAGCATTGGCTGACTTTTTAGATGGGTCATGACTACCTTATATGGTCTACCCCAGGGGTCGCTCTCTACTTCCGAGAGCAGTTCCAGCCAGCATTGCTGCTTGCTTTCCCTGATAGCCAACTTAAGCCTTCGGCGCGCAATTTTGAATAATGTCACCTATTCCTGAGAATTGGGCTTCTTCCTGCCACGCTGTGATGCTCTTCTTTTCCTCAGACAATCTTTCCGGAGGGCGGCAATGTCATCATTCCACCAGTGCACAGATGGCAAACGATGCGTGCCGCGTTTTCGAGGCATGGTAGCGTCACACGCTTCCGTGACTCTCTTCATCAGATTAGCTGTCTTACTTTCCGCATTTTCACCGTGTATTGTTCGGTAATCAAAAGCCACTGCAAAGGTCTTTGGGTCAAAAGCGGATGCTTTCCAGCTAACTGCCTTGGTATTTCTTTGTCCTCTTTTAGCGATGTGCCCGATGGATAACTCCCACAGAATCACACAATTGTCGCTGGCAGTGAATAAATCCGCCACTTCCCAGGAGCAGGTTCTTGCAACGCTGCTACTGACAAAGGTCAGATCCACAATAGAGGTAGCATCTCCCTTGATGAACGTTGGATGATCACCACTGTTGAGCAAGACGTCTAGAGTAGACATGGCCTCCAGCAATGCTCTCCCTCGTCCGTTCGTTTTCTTACTACCCCAGTCGACGGCCCAGGCATTGAAGTCTCCGGCTATAGTCACCGGGTAGTGCTGCTCCGCATCCGCAGTAAGTCTATCAAGGAAATCCTTGAACTCATCACTTGAAAGGCTGGGTGGAGCGTAGCAACTATAGAAGAAGACTCCCTCGATCTGCGCCATCACGTATCCAGCTTCGGAACTCTTCACACTCTGGAACGGGCATTTGCCACATGACCAGATGACAGCTGTATTTGTCGTATCCGTTACCCACGGTGTTGTGGCAAGATGTTTGTATGGTTCCGAAATCATTGCCAGATCCACTCTTTCTTCCCGTACTGTCTGCATGAGCAGATCGTGCGCAGCTTCACAGTGATTTAAATTGATTTGTATCACTTTCATGATCGTCGAGCTTTCATTCTATGAAGTGCTTCCTTAAATACTGGGCACCTATTGCCGCCAGCTGGGTGAGCACAATTCTCTCGATGACCTTTCTCGAGGCATAAAGCGCATCGTGCCTCTTTCTTGCAGTCAGCTGCTATGTGACCTTCTCCGCATCTGTTACAGAGTCTGGTTCGGTCCACATCACTCTTACACTTCGTTGAGATATGACCGTAGTGCCAGCACTTAAAACACTTGGTCGGTTTCTCAATTCTTCTGATCCGGCAGTTGACCCAACCAATCCTTATCTTGCCGTGTTCGCCCAGGATCTTTTCCATTATGGGTGATGGCAGTGTCACAGAGGCAATCCGTGTACCCCCGTAAGCATTGCGCAAGGATCTAATCGCACCTAGTGTCAGTGCATTTTCTTCTCCAGCCGCTTTTTGCAGGGCTGCCAGAATATCCTCTTTAGTAGTAATCTCATCAAGATCCAGTATCTCAACATGTTCTTGTGGACTCTTACTGACGATTTCTGCGTCGCTTCCTAGCAGATCAGTCATTGTTTTCTGAAGACCTGCCCCATTGTCTGTATTATCCTTTGAGAGGATTATTAACAGGTCTCCAGAGACTGTTTTGCGGATCTTATCCACTGAGGTCCGGACCTGCTCGTCGGGAACTCCTTCTTTAACCCGACTGAGGATATCCGCATACCTCTCTTTCTCTTTCGGGCGAACAATGATCGCATTTGGCCACTTGGCCCGTTTCTTACGTCTATTCTGTCGTGTCCTCTTCTTTTGCTTTTCGGGCTGTTTCAAAGGCAGCTCCGTTCCCGCTTTCCTCTTTTCTTCCCTCTTTTCCTTACGGGATTTTACCTTCTGCCACCCACCTTTCTTCGCCTCTGCGAGTTGGGTGTCATCTTCAGAGGTAGATTCTGCCTCCTTCCTCTCTGCCCGGTTTTTGTCATTCTTTAGTCTCCGTTTTGGGTTCCGGGTGTTACGTCCCGCATCTGAGACGTCCTCTGATTCATCATCAGCGTCTGTTTCTGTGACCGACGGAGAAATTGTTGGTGCCCTTGGAGTCACAGCACTAGGAATCACAATAACTGAGCGTCTACTCTGCACAAGCCTGAGACGCTTCAGTCGATTGTAGGCATTCCCAACTCTGGCTGATTGCTCCTGGATTAGCTTGCCAATGTTTCTCTTGGATTGGATCATCTCATTAAGTTCGCCGATCAATTTTCCAAGGACGTCGATAGCGTTGGTTCCTATTTCTTCTACGGCTGCTTCTTGGACATGGAGTCCGTTCACCTTCTCTTCATTCCTCTCTTTGGTTTGGGCTGGGGCCCCCATTGGTTTC
>BLKR01016759.1:0-20879 GCA_011170035.1 Teleogryllus occipitalis | reverse complement strand
GCCCGGAAGAAATCTTGGACTACAACTCCGGCCGTGAAAGCCTACATTGTTTTATTAATGAAAGTGAATGTTCAATCAAAGTTTACTTATCTAAATAAAGTTTATCTTTCTATAAATACTATTTAAACAGTGTGTCTATACGTACTATTTAGACAAAACTAGTGCTGCTTCAACAGCACGTACTTTCACGTCTTATTTGCAATAGCTACCCAATATTACAATACCACCTACGTGAACTTGCAAATGTATTTATTTCAGCAGCAATTATTTTCTCCTCGCTGGTATTCGATCTCGGGTTCTTGAAATTAACATGCCTGACCCGTTTCCCCTACAGCACCAGTTACACAGCATAATTTCCTCCTTCCCGACGCAAAAAGAAAGTGAAACATTTGCATTTACAGTTCTTAAAAAGTGTTCAGAGTGTTTAATTTACATATTTTTAAAATTTTAAAAACAGAATTCATGATGGACAAAATCTCTAAAATATCTGGCGTCAATATTGTTTTTCGACTATGTTAGTATTTGTTTTCAATTTTGCAAAGTTCAGATTGTTCGCACAAAATTGGACGTACGACATTTTTAAACGTCTTTTGCTTCGAGGAATAGATTTATAGAAAAAAACAATTGGAGCTCGTTTTGAGAAAATTTGGAAAGTATGATGGGTTTCGGTGTAAAGTACCGTCAAAATTAAAAGATTCGTTTCAAATTCGAGGATTCGTGACATCAGCAAGATCCTTCAAGGAATATCCATTTTGGTGGAAATCGTTTTTACTTTAGGCTCAAGAATTATCCATACGTAGACGAACTGACGAAGAGGTTTCTCGAAAATCACTTTTTCAGGTTCAAAACAATCGTTTTGACAGCCCTGTGTATATAAGGTAATATACGAGCATGATCAACAATCCTCTTTTTTCGAATTAGCAATATGCAAGAGGCGTTTTTTATGCAAATTTCGACACTTTCTCCTGCAGTATTATACAATTCTCACTTTACATATAGTATATGTGGCGATAAAAATATGCTAACGTTGCTAGGATTTGAACTCGGGTCCCTCTAATCTCGAGGTATAGCACGAACACACTACGCTATTACAAGCATTGCTCATCACGTTCTCCAGGAGCACTTATTACGAAAGCAATAATTACCTGATATTGCACTTAGTTTCTTATTAGAGAAATGTACTCCATGGGTCAAGGACATCAAATTCCAAATAGAAATGCAAAGGAAGAAAACACACGCAACTACATAGCTCATTTTAGTTAGAAATATTTTCAATAAAATACTGAGTTCTGTAGAACTCCTTCAGCAGGTCGTTCCCGACCTTATCTTTCGCCGACTATCGCCAAGGTTGAAGTTCGTCACAGATAAAAGTTGCGATAACGCTAGACTATCACGCGCAGTAATGCAGTCGTTCTGAAATGAGAATCGCAATAGCGTCAAATTTATACCTGATTCCTGAAGACATTAACACACTAAAATATCTAGTGGCGCCTGAAAAGCTCATTCTTTCTGTGATTTATATAAAGGTTGCGAATGATTATAACTGGACTATTAAACGCAAAAGGGTTTCCTACCCGCAAAAATTGTTCGCCACGGATGAGATTCGTTCCCAGGTACTGACGTTTCCTCGGCAGTCGTCTTAACTATTACACCACAGACACCCTTATGACATTCCTACATTGCAAAGATGATTTTAAAATATTACATATCACAGACTATCTACGTCTGTAATTGAGGTGAATTCTATCTCTGTATAATAATTCTCGCTTCTTTAAACAGTTCTCTTTTTTTGAGAATTTCTGGTAAAGTTTTCGAACTCACAACACGTCGTCTCGAAGAAATATTTCCACAGCTTGGAGTGGCGACGGCGACCCAGATCCTTTCAAGGTCGTGGCAACCCCTTTGCTTCGGCGAACACGTGCTCTAGTGAATCGCTACCACAGTCCTTCGAATTTTATACAATATGACTGCAATATCTCCGCGTAATGAATTTCTTACGTGGTAAGCCAAGACGAAAAACAAAAGAAAATAAAGCTGGAAATAGAAATAAACATTTCCTATAGCACATGCTTTCTACTTCAGTATACGTTCTTGAACGATGAAATATATTATTTCCTCGTTGATAGAAAAATAGTATATTTCTACATAATGCGTTCACGTGAATTTATCAGAATACTCATGATTTAAAATTCTCATTTCTCTCATACATGGTATCGTTATTTTAACATGATGAGACGAATTACCTTTTTCAAGCTTCTTATCGTCGAAATACAGCGAATTCTCCTCTCCGTCCAGCACGAACAATTGCGGTGCGTCCAGATCGGCGGTTGGCAGCAAAGAGAGCTTTCGTAGCGGTGCTTTGCGCTAGGCTGATATTTTCAAGGGTGATTTTGATTGGTTGTCGTTATCTTCTACGCGAGTGCGTTCAGAAACTTAAATAAATTCTCGCAAGGGATACCATTTACTGCTGGCGCGATCTCTTGCAATTCGGTAACACTATAATTGCATCTTGTCGTGTCTTGACGTTCTCAGGTGCTTCTCAAAAATCAATGTAACCGACATATGGGCGGTTACGCTTTCTTTCATTACCCTTTAAAAATATTCTCTACGAATATAGTGATGACGTGGTCGTATTTTTGATATCTCACATTGCTTTAGTTTTGTTTCTGGTTCAAAATATCCTCATTATTTTGCCTGAACTATTTTTCTTAAAATTCTTTTATATTCTCGGAAGTAGACATGGAAATCCGGATGATACGTTATGTTTAGAAATAAAGTAGAGTACGTTTATTTTTACACGATGTTCTAATTCCTTTGTGATCCAAGTATTACTTTTTCGTGAAATGTTTAATTTTCTCTTTTTAATAGGAAAGCATGCGTTAAAGAGAAATGAAAGCTTTGAGAAAAATAAATTATATTTTTCATTTGTGTCAATAGCGTTATAAACTGCCTCCCATGATTCTTCAGCAAGTAGTCCGTAAATAATTTATGTTAACTTAGTAAATGCTCTGCACATGCGTGTTTATTTATTGTGTCAGTATTCATGTTATTAGTAATTGTAAGAATTTGTGCATCGTGGTCACTGTAACCTAGATTATTCGTTATTATTTCATATCTAGTTGTGGTTTGTTAATTATAATTTGATCTATTGCTGTTTGTGATTTAAGAGTATTCCGTGTAGGTACGTTCACTGTAATATCTAAATTAAAAGAATGAATTAAATTGAGAAACTGCTCTTTTTCGTGGGATTCGCTCAGAAAATCAATATTGAAATCTCCACATACAACAATGGATTTAAAAGAGATTACTAATTTTGTTCAGAGTTATCTCTAGATTTTCTAAGAAATTGAAATAATCTAAAGCTGCTTTGTTGGAGGTCTGTAGATGCAAAGTAAGATAATTTTGAGCGTAGTAAGATGTACACTGTTATTTCAAAAACTTTTTCAACTGCATATAAATTGAATTCTGACAAGAAGGTAGAATCAATATTATTTCTTACATAAATACACGAACCTCCGTAAGCAGGGCCTTTATTTGATTCCCTCGCTCTACAATAAGATCCTGCAAGGTAAAAACTAGGAATTTGGAGTGTGTTAGATCATTATGAGATAACCAATGTTCGGTAAAGCAAAGAACATCTATTTGACTGAGATCACACTCTAATGCTGCCTCGATAAATTCAATTTTATTTGAAAGAGATTGCACATTATGATGCATTATTTGAATCTTTTGCATGTACCTACACGGATGCTTTTCTGCATCTGACTGTAGTTGCTCTCCTTTATTGTTTATTATTTATTATTTATTATTTATTATTTATTATTTATTATTTATTATTTATTATTTATTATTTATTATTTATTATTTATTATTTATTATTTATTATTTATTATTTATTATTTATTATTTATTATTTCTTTATTTCATTTTTCCTCGAATGCGTGGTCGAAGGCATTATCGTGTCCCAGCAGTGTTAGGAGGTGAGGAAGGAGGGGTTTCAGAAGGAGAGGTAGTACAAAGATTAGGTTCAGGGGATAAGGTAATTGGGTCCAAAGGAGTTCCGGAGGATGGAAGAGAACTAGGAGATGTAGGTGGGGATGAGTCTTGGGTAGGATACTGCTGAGGTGTAAGGATGTGTTTTGCAAGTTCGCTCCCGACTGCATGTTTTCCGACAAGGTTCAAGTGAAGATCATGGTGGGTGAAGTATTTTTCTGAGAGAAAGTGAAGCTCAAAGAACATGTGTGCCTCTGAGATACAGTTTTAATTGGTTGTTTGCGTGTCTAATTTCTTTGCAAGTTGGTCTGTTGTACCAGAAGGGCAGAGTCGAGATTACAATGTTCGTGTTTTGGGCGGCACGTAGTTTGTCAACATGTTGCTCAAGTGTAAAGTGACCACCCAAATTGATGTCATTCTGCCCTCCTATGATGATAACTGTATCACGTTTGGTGAGAGTTTTTGTGTGGGTGTCCAACTCACTGATCACGTCGGCAAACCTCCCGTTAGGTTTAAACACACACGTGATAGAGAAATTGGATGGGAGTTTCCCACTGAGCAGGGAGGAGATTTGTCGCCCATGGCTATCTTCTAATTTTAGTACCTTTTAGGTGGGGTCAGTGCGAATGTCCTTGTTTACTTGTGGGCCAGATTGCGCAACTCTACGTGTCTTTGTTTCTTTGCGCTTGCTAGCCTGTTTGCGTCGGTTTGTGGATGGACGTGTCGATGATGGGAGGGGGTAGTGAGGATTGGGAAGCCAAGGAAAACCACTGTCATAATCTAACACAGCAAATCTGTTTTCAGTAGTGACGATTGTGTTTTTGCTTTCGCGGATGGGCGATTGAAAGTTTCTGCGGTGTTGCCTATTGTTGTCCAACCGTCTGAGTTTTGAACGACCTCTTCGAGCCTTCGGATATGTTCATCTAAATTATTGTTTATGTGTGTGAAGGCTTTCAGAAGATCGGCTTTGAGAGTGTACAGAGTAGAAAGTGTATAGCGAATAGTAGCCATGTCACGAATGCGTATCAAAATACGTGGCAAATATGAGAATAAATAAATAGATGAGAAATCAGATTATAATGTGTCAAAATGTTTCCTAAATTATCTTTTTAATTTAAGTGCATTAAATTATTTAATTTAAGTTAAAGTATTTATTTTAAAAATAAAAGCAATGTGATTCTAATTAGTATTTAAATGTTATTGGTTAATTACGAGTAGAGTTCAATGTGTTTATGTTAATAGATCTAAGCTGCAAACTAATAAATACAATTAGATTACCTATACCTCTTTAAAGGCCACAAAATTCACCACTTTGATATTCGTGAATTTGAAAACACAAAGTTCACGATTTTCCGTTACTGTTATAGACGAAACTTTGGATTTTGATGTTTTTTAAATTATCTCAACACTTTCACTAGTTGTTTAAATCGTTACGCAAATCTAAATTCATTTGTACAGCAAATATATATTAGAAGTCTTTGAAATCGTTCAAATGCACGTTTGTCCGTTACGCTGTCTTTTAAACCAATAATTATTTACTTCTTTTACACTGCTTCAGACAATATAAATCTTTTTCAGCTTTTCTGTAACAAGTAAACAAGTAAAGAAAACAATTTAAAAACAAAAGGTACGACTTCCACTCCCAAATTCTATCATGTATAGACATCGATTGAAAAGTGCAAGTTAATGGCTTGAGAGATAATAAAAAAAAATACATTTGTGTAATTAAAAAACAACTTGAGGTGCTATAAATGGCACAAACTTTTTCGTAGTATAGTTTTATAATTTTCTTATTGTGGTCTGGCTTTAAGGTTTTGCTCCATTCTCTGACCAGTTGCCATCTATCGTCGCCCAAAGTACATGTTTTTGAGATTTTCTCAACTTTTTGCTTTCCTAGTAGTACAACCTAAATATTACTTCAAGAATATTAAAGAAAAGTAAAAAATCGTCCTAAATAGACATTTTCATTGAAATATGTGAAGCGGTTTTTAAGAAAATGGCGATTAAACATTACTGTAAATGCGAAATTTGAAGCCCTTTTTCACAGGAATCTATTGAGTTTTCGAAAAAGTTCATTTGAAACCATTTGAAGCACTTCCACTCACAATTGTAATAATGCATACAAATCGATATTAACGGAGCGAGTAGTATTTCAAAAAAAAATTGTATAATTTTTGAAAAAGCAAATGAATACACCAAATGAACTTACCGTCATATTACACAGCCCATACAGCACTATCTATTAGAAACTTTTGAAGAAAAAATTTGGAGCCATTTTTGAGAAAATGATGTTTGAGGGTTTTTGAAACTGCGAAATTTTCCGCTCATTTGTACAGAAAACGGTTGAGTTTCCGAGAAAATTTATGGGACATTATTTAAAGCACATGTACTCATAAATATAATAACGTGAAGATATTGCCTTTAATGTAATTATAACCGACGTGATAGACAAGTCAAAGAAATTCCATTATTAAAATTTTTGAAAAAGCAGAAGAATGGAGCAATATTGCGCTTATTTCAAGGTATTTGGTTCGTTTGACACTAACCTTATCAAAAATTTGAAGGAAAAATTTCGAGCGGCGGTTTTTGTGAAAATTTTGAAAATATCTGGGGTTCTTTATGTAAAGTACCCCCAAATTTTAAAGAATGTTTTTCAAGATTTCAAAGCTTCAACTAGAACCTAATGGACAGGGGCTTCGTCAATTTGAGAAAAGCTTGGTTTAGGCGCTGGTATAGTTAGTATGGACGGTCAGACGAACAGATGACGGACGGACGGACAGACGGAGGGACAGTGGGACGGGCATACAGTAACACGGACGGACGGTCGTTTTGAAAAAGTCCGCTTTTTCGGGATCAGGGGACTCCAAAACGTGTATTTCCCTTGTTATCTCGATATCCACTTTCCGCAACATTACATAACTTTCTCTATTCTACGTATATACATATGTAAATGAGAAGGTAAAAATTATCAGATGACAGAATTCCCATACACTTCGTTAAATACTTTCCCCGTGCACTGAGCAAGTAAAGTAAGTTATTCACAAGCGGAATGCTATATAAACTGCGAAATACAACAATCCCTCATGGTTGACGGATTCTGACCTATTTTCGGTGGTATGTGTCTTGTCAATATCTACAATGTCTTCATATGGTTCTTCATCTTCTGCTGTAAGGTCAAAAAATGCATATGGAATTGGCTCTTCATTACTGCCTTTATCAATAACAACAAAATTTCTAAATCACTGTGTCATAGTTTGGGATTAACACAATTCAGTTTCTTCTTCCACAGCATTTACAAGGTCTTTCTCGCAATGGTCTTCAGTGTTTCTACCATCATTATAATAACTTACTGAATTTTTCCCTAGCATTACCACTTGAGCCTGTTTCTAAAATCCAAAGCAGCTGGATAGTCATTTGCACCACCCATTTGTCGAACGTAAGAAAAGAACTTTTCTAAAAAATCTTGGTGAATGTGATTAATTGAAATGTACTATATTCCATGTTTATCTTTCATATCTTTCAACAAATTTTCTAATGACCTATTGCAAAGTAACATGTCTTTCTTCAATTGTATGAGACCTTCATGTTATCCTACCCTTAAGTTTTCTATTGATTGAAATTTTATAAAGGCTTTTTGTTTTTGAAAATCTATTCCAAAACCATTGACCAGGGTTGCTTCCATATTTACTTTTTGAATTAAATAGGTCAAACGAATCATTAATTAATTCAATAAACACTGCTGCAGTTTGCCAGTTACAATCATCTAAAAAACCCCTTTCCTCCACACCAATGTATTCTTTTGAGAGACGTTGGACAGCAGGTTTCACTTTCTGTCTTTCTATCCCTTTCATCCAAATGGTTCGTAGATACCTTGAAGGTTATTTTTAAATCAGAATGTGAGCTACTACATTTAATTTCTCAAAACACCTTCCATGAATTGCGACGGTGATGGTGTAATGGTTAGCGTCTCGGTCTGCTATACCCAAGTTTGGGGGTTCAAAGCCGTGCATTTTTAAGGGCGAAAAAATCCTTCATACGCCCTCCTTCGGAGGGGAAGTAAAGCCGACTGTCCCATGTTAGTAGATTTACTGGATGTTAATGATCCTCAAGCCTAAATGAAGCCTTTTAATATAAACTCAAATTGCTTGTTTCGTCGCCTAAATAGTACCTTCTTTCTCCCCTATTACGTGCAAGGAGCGTAATGAAATTTGCGTGGTCAGACGGAAGAGCAGGCATCGTGGCCTGAGTCTCGCCACGTAAAATAAGGCTCATCAATATTGTCTCCATTTACGCAGAAAGCTTGGTCAAGGAAATGATTCCTGAGCAGCTTTATCAAATGGGGAACATCTGCAAATACATATACTTGTATTCAGAAATCCACAGGATACGGAAACGAACAGTCTTTTCCATACCATATACTTAGCTCTGACCACAACCTCATAGTTTTAGAGCCCATGTCACTTGTAATGGAAACTACTATGACTACTACTAAACCTGACACAGTTTACATATTAAGTTAAAAATTATATCTTTTGTGACATCTGCATCAAATGTATAATACACAGGTTGTTTTCATTTTCAGAAGAAACCTATACACATAATAGTTTGGCACGCATTATGTGGTCCAACGTTTTGCTGTTTAGCTCTATCAATACAAAGTTTGTTGGAAATGTGCATCTCATCAAATGAACGAACTGATAACCTTACCACCTCTGACAGTTCTAAGCCTTTGGTCTTCATTAGGTCTATAATGTCTTTCAAAATGCCTTCCTTAAGCTGCAAACATTTGGTCTAGTTTCTTAAAGTGGAAAATGAAGGCCAAGGGTAGTTATTCTTCTGTATCTGTACCCTTTCGGACTAATGCTTCTTAAAGAAATTCCAGCTAGTATGTCTTCCGAGAACCAATATTTTTTTCCCTGGATTACCAAGTGCTTTAATTTGTCCTAGTGTAAATACCTTATATATATATATATATATATATATATATATATATATATAAACGTGATTACTAAATAATAAATGTCAATCGTAACCAATTTCCGAATTTATAAATAATTTGGGCGCCAGGAGAAAGTTACACTTGAATTCCTGATTATCTATTACTGTCTTCGGATATATTACAAATAAATGTAAATCCCGCTAGCTCTATCGACGAGTTCTTATGAAATAATTGTTGCTACTTTCTCCGCAACCAATTACTCAATCTGCCCTCCATACGGAGTGGCGAGGAATCTGAAAATAATTCTAAAATGTCTACTCTAGGATTGCACGTAATGGCAAATGAGAATCAGCTTTCTTTCATGAATTGCAAATTATTATTTTTGCCAAAGTTATCGACTATTATTGATTATTACAATTTATCGTTAGGTCATAACCAATTTTCTCGTTATTGGAATAACAGCGTTATAGAACCTTTTATCCTTTCTTGCCTCTACCTGCGCACGTCGCTCGATGTCGCCACGTAGGGTAGACCAATATTTCTTCCTGTTGTAGTCCACGATGATCAGCGACCAAGTCGAAACTTCCTCCAACCACTTTACAAGAACAGCTTCGTCTTGCGCCTCAGGTGGGCACCTATTTCACACTGATTACTTTTTCCAAGTCGGAATAATATCCTTCTAATATTATTTTCTACCACCTAACCTGATAATTCACAATTCACTGCTAAACTTACTTAGGCAAGTCTTGTAACTTCACTGCGAAAATATTCACTTCCAAGCTCACCCATGAAAATATTACAATTCTGAGTTTGCTATGGTACAACACGTAAATTTTACAAGTTCCCGTTGCACACCTAATGCGGAAATTTTCTAAGTTCAAGTTCTATGTTCACACTCACGGAATATCACAAGTCCCAATTTTATAATTAACGTCAAGAAAAAACGCGCAAGCGATCCGCTCACCACCACGACACGAGTCGGAATGCCCTAATTCCCAATCTGGTCCACAATTTGTTTTTTCGCGTTGCTACGGTGTCTCCTGTACCTGCTTCCAAACGAACTCGTTTCGCGTTGCTACGGTGTACCCTGCGCCTGTTTCTAAACGAACTCTTTGTTGTTTCGCGTTGCAACGATGTCATTTGCGTATCTGCACCATAGAAACCCACGTCTCAGGACGAACTCGCGTCGCTATGGTGTCACCTGCGAATCTGCACCATAGGAACCCACATCTCAGGACGAACTCGCGTTGCTACGGTATCATGTGCGTATGTGCACCATAGAAACCCACGTCTCAGGACGAACTCGCGTTGCTACGGTATCATGTGCGTATCTGCACCATAGAAACCCACGTCTTTTGCAATATCTACAACATTTTGACCTTTATTTGCCTAAATGAAATGTCCGTCATTTTTGGAATGTGTGGTATGTCACTATAAGCATAAGTGTATATATATATATATATATATATATATATATATATATATATATATATATATACATATATATATATATTGTGAGCTTTTTCCCTGTCCAGCGTGGGCTGGCTGCTTGTCCGGCTGCCAGTGGTAGTGAGAACTCACCTGCGTAGCCACTTATAGAATTTGGCACAGGATTCGGGAGACATGCATGACTGGATTCTGGTTTCTATCATTAAATAATCAGATTACATACGAATTATGGCTTTAATTTTACTAGTACCCACCCAAAACAAACACTTATGCCCCATACATCATTATCAGTACTAAATTACAATTGACGCCTACTGCGCTCAGACTATTTACTCCCCTCTCTCTCTCCCTCTCTCTCGACCGTCTTTCTCTCCACCCGTTTTAAATGTACGTGGGCGGTTGCCCCATTTGGCGATCTCACCCGAATGCTCCGTGACCGGCGCTGGTAGGTGGTGGTATCCGGTGGCAGCGAGGTTCAGTCAGCTCCAGTCGACGCCTGGTCTCCCTCGCAACTCGCTGAAGTGGCGGCGGTGCGAAAGCGATGCCTCAGGGAAGGTGCCTTCCGTCTTCCATTGCTTCGGGTGGTGCCCGCACATGTGGGGCGGACGCGCTTGCTTGCGTACACGCGGTAACGTCCACGCTTGTACCAGTCTTCGGCGGCTAACGTCTAAGCGTGAGACACTGATCGTGGCACTCGGCAGCCATACGGCGACGCGACTCTCAGAGAAGCCGAACCAGAAGCGAGAAAGTTCCGACTCGCTCAGAAGAGCAGAAGCTCGCTCACCGAAGCTCCTATCTCCCTACTTATGGCACGCGCCATTCCCTCTCCCGTCACGATGATGCGGTGGCTCTCCGCCAATCACGCATCGGAATGTGCGTCACGTGACTTGTCTCATCTTGGCGTACGAACCGTTAGTAGCGCCATCTGCCAAATCCATTAACCGCCCTGTGACGCAGGCCTTCGCGCCCTTTCACAAGACGAGACGCGCCCTTCCCATGACGTCAGGGGTTTTTCCTTGGCGTGGGTTTGACGAGCCGTTGGGCATTTCCGTCCCTTTGTTCGACTTCCTGTGGCTGAAAGGGATTATGGCCGAAATACCTCGTGGTGGTCTGTGCCGCTACAATATATATGTATATATATATATAATGATATATATATATATATATATATATATATATATATATATATATAATGTGACGTCACGGGATTAGAACACCCCATAACGCCACCATCAGCTACGAAAAAAACCCCTCGAACAGAGAGGAGTAGGGTACGCGGCGGAGCGATGGCTGGTAAACGCGCCATCTGCCCACAGCTTTTCGAACTATGACGCCCGAACTAGTGAATAATGTTTTTCCGGGAGGTCACGAAAGGAGGAGAATATTCACCCCTCCAAAATTTCCCCAGGCGCGAGTACCATAAGTATCGCGGCGCGCCTCGGAGGAACCCTCTTTGATTGCAGTAGCGACGGCGACTAGACGGAACTCTCTTTTGATTGCAGCAGCGACGGCGACTAGACTGAGTTCTGAAGGCGATTGTAACTTGATAGCATAGGAGTTTATTTTAACTTGGTAGTTAAAAGTTAGCTTGAGAAGCGTATCTTCGAAAGTGAGGTAATTAAGAAGGGGAGTGCACAAACATTCTTCGCATTCACAATATTTAAGAGAGCACGTGAAGTGACTGTTTGACTCCGAAATAATTTCAAATTTGTAAAATTCGCGCAAAAGGACATTAACTAAAATCCAGTATCTCATATTGCACGCTGAGACCACACATGCCCAAAGTGTGGTTGGTAGGCCGAGCATTTAAAACATAACTTCAGCAACATTAAGTAATCGAGGCTGGAAGCGCGAACAAGCTTGTATGTGGCGCGGCGGAAGAAGGACGACCCCAGGAAGAGCGAAGCGTAGGTGAGAAAGATTTGGACTGGAACGAGAATCGTACGAGTCCGGAGAACGGGAGAAGGGTATGGAAATTGGAGGCTTGGCGGAGTCCAGAGTTCGAGGGTAGGAAACTCCTAACGTCGTGGGACAGCAAGCGAAGAAGAGTGGCAACGCGGGGAGAGCGGCAGAAAATCCCCAAGGTTACCTACAGGCGAGCATTGCGGAGCTTTTGAGGTAAAGGAACTGGTAACTTTCATGCGGCGATCAGTTGGAGAAAGAGAATAGCCGTAAATACACGACAATTCGTGTTGAAAGTGAGTGAAAAGTCCAGAATAGGTGGGAGAAGTATTCCGAACGATGTGAGTGGGAGTTTCAAGTTCATTTACCGCACGTGTCATTAAATTCATTCAAAGAGGCCATACCTTGTACAATTTTACTTAAATAATTCATGATTTTCACATGTTGTACCGTTGATGATATCTGGAAAAGTCATAGTTTATTGTATTGTGTTAAAGGTAATTGTTTTCTGTGATATGTAAAGGGCACAGATTTAAGTAACGTGTATGTTACGTTTTATTGCTTTTTTCTCTTTAGAGTTCACAATGTTATAGTGAGTGGGAAGCCCAAGGCTAGCACATATGAACGGGATTCCTTAAAACATGTGTAAAATTCATTTTAAAAGCCGTGCATGGAAAAACTAGACGTTAAAAGAGTAAAATAATTTGGTAGATGAAAATTCAGGAAGAGGAATGTGCAAATTGAAAATTGTAATTGGTGAAAGTGTATTGAGGCAGTCGAGGTAACACCAATTTTTTTGCCTTGTTTTTTTCTGTTCAGTGACCAACTACTTAAAGTGCATTATCCTGTTATAAAATCGCGTCACTGTAATTTTTGTCATTGAATATATGTTTGTTTTATTCGTATTTTATCTGATTCATTGTCTCAAGGGTTCAGACATTTTTCATACCCAAAAGATCCTATTTTCTGAGAATTTTAAGGTCGCTTCACGAGTATTCATTCTATCACGCCCTCACACTACGTGTGGAAGAATGTAGTAGGTAGGTGGGGTAGGTGGTAATAGGTAGTTTGGGAGTTAGAATATATATATATATATATATATATATATATATATATATATATATAAATATAAATATAAATATATATCTCTTGTGACGCAACGCTTTATCAAACGGACGGCGGCGGCGTGGGTAGGGGCCGTCCGCGGTTGGTCATCGAGATGCAATAATAATAATAATAATAATAATAATAATATTGATAATTTAAATTTCCTTAATAGGAAATCGAGGACTAAAGGAGGGTTCTTGCCTGCGTTGTTCCACACCTTTTCCACGAAAAAGAAAAGAAAGTGCAATGTTACGAAAAACAAACAATGACATTTAATGAAAACTGTAGTACACAGACATCTGCAAGTTTCTAAACAAACACAAAAGCAACAGCACAGAAATAATGTCACAACAGTGTACAATTGTCTGGCTGCCCGTACCCAAATACAAGAACAAAAAAAAACAAAACAAGCAAATCAACAAAGAAGTACTGTTTCTAGAACTATTCTGAGAATTATAACCATCTAACATCCTTTTTAAAAAAATTGGAAAATCAAATTATTAACTTTGAACAAATGATTAAGTCCCTTGGAATTAGTATTATCATTCCAATTAATTTATACAACACTTATGTTCCTTCACTCCAAAACAATTCAGATTTATACATTCCTCATCACAATTCCCTCATTTCAATAATAAATTCACATCCAATCACGATCAACACACAGCAATAGAACTTTGATTTCCAATGTAAACTCTAGAATAAACATTCCATACTATGATCAACACACATTAATGGAAATTTAATTTACAATGTAAACTTTAGAATAAACATTCCGCTTATTTTTCAATAATAATTTCACATCCCATTTTGATCAACACAGCAATAGAAATTTAATTTACAATATAAACTTTAGAATAAACATCCTACACCATTTCTCCAGAAATTGTATAAAAAATATTCATGACTGACAAAGTTTTCTTATACCTTTTGATAAATACTCAAAAAAGTAGGGTGTATCATTACCCAAAGTTTTCATGATAATACTAGTTCATTACCATACAAGTAATCATTGCAACATTTTCTTTCTCTTTATCCTGCATGGTCACATAGCATTCCTGCTACATGCTAATTCTACCTGCCATGAAATCACACCATATTAATTATGATCAGAAGGAAATCATGAATAAACATTGTAATGAAACGTTACAGACAGCAGTAAAAATAACTAACTGTCCTCCCACTGAGCTAATATTTTTCAGAATCTGTGGTATTAGACAATCTCCACTAAGATACTACATTACCACAGAAATTGCAAAGTCTCACTCCCAAATTGACCAAAATTAACAACTCTGGACATATTCCTTATCTAAATGATAATATTGGTTCATTACCATACAAGTAATCATTGTAACATTTTTTTCTTCCACTTTATCCTGCATGATCACATAGCAATCCTGTTACATGCTAATTTTACATGCCATGAAATTACACCATACAAATTGTAATCAGAAGAATTCATAAATAAACATGTTGATAAAACTCTTTGGCAGTAGAAACAACTAACTGTCCTCCCACTCATCTAATATTTTTCATAATCTGTGGTACTGGACAATCTCCAATAAAATACTACATTACCACAGAAATTGCAGAATTTCACTCCCAAATTGACCAAAATTAACAACTTAACACTTTCCTTACAGTAAGAGAACTGCAATACAAGTTGCAAATAAACAGTACATAATTGGCAGCACTACAAGTTAATAAAAGTGAAAGTTCACCTTTCTTTAAATTCTTCTCCCATGAATAAATAATCAGTTCACAATCCACACATGTACTTTGGTGATTGAACATTGATGCTTTACTATGCACAATTTCATTTACCAGTCTTTCAAGTCTTCAACTCAGAATGATGCAATAGAACATCGTGCATTTCAAAGGATATTACACATCTCTCACAAAATATACTCACAGAAAGTCACTCGCCACTTGAAAATGTCAGAGCCGACCTCTCTAATGCTCCCCACAATTCTAAATTTTGATATCGCATACCAGCTTGAGGAGAGATTGATTCTCTAACCTCACACGTTTACGTTTCCGTCCCCTTTATCCTAACGTGCCTCTAACACTACGTCACATCATCTCGTGAAACAAATACTCCACAACCCACTCAATTACATTTTTCCATTTACCTCCTGTTTTGTGGTAGAGAGCTACATACCACTCATCACCAGCACAGTCCTGCTTCACACACCCGTCTCTCGGCACTTCAACATCCTCTCTCCTCCTAGCTCCCACATAAAAAAAAAAAAAAAGGCTGGGTTGTCGGAGCGCTTCCAGATTTCGTCAGTCCCACTACATCAGCGAACTCTATCGCTAGCCTCGAGGTTTCGCCACGCCGGCTTGGAGCGCGCATTTTAAATTACCCCGCTGCACACGTCCCTTGCGTTCACGAAGCGCGGTGGTCCGTGTATGCGACGGGGCGTTACAATATATATATATATATATATATATATATATATATATATATATATATATATATATATATATATATATTTGAAATGTAATTATTCAGAATGATTTAGAAAACAACATTTCAAGTTTCAGTTTAATCAAATTCAGCGAATTTCATTAAAAATAACACTATTAGCAAAAAGACGCTGGTTGCCATGGTACCGGAGTGCAACATATAAACAATGCCCATTAGTTCAAAAGCGGACGATAAGTACCATCCGTGGTTTCGCCTACGAAGAAATATAAACAAACTTAAGAGATGCATAGTTGCACGAATGAGAAAGTTCCATTCTAATATAGCGGACGTGTCATGGGAATGTGAAAAAGTGAGTTAGTGGTAAAAAATAATTATGTAGATGACGCCGCGATGTAGATCGCATAATTTTGTTTTAAAAACAAGAGAGTAAAAGATGAAGAAAATTGACATGTTGAAGGATACAAAAATATTCATTCGAGCTTTCGACACGATAGCGATCGGATCAGGGTGCTAGATACATAGCAGTTTATTTGAACATAGAAAATTTACGTGAGTTCCGACGTAGTGATTTGTCGTTGTTAGCATTAAAAAGATAGAACTCAGAAATTGTTTTAAACGAAGTGAAGTGTGCATGCCAAAAGTGGGGATTATTTTATTAAGCGGACAATGATAACCGAACTTAAGTCTCCGATGATAGGAACCCGGGTCCGAGGCTCTTATAATTTTCATGGACGTAATTTATAACTTGGTGAACTTATATGCTAATATTTTAAGAGCATTTAAGATTTTGCTTAGGGAATGAACAATAAGGAGTATTAGAACTTGTAGCAATTCAAGCAGGTGAATGGGGATGAAAAGCCAATGGATAAACAGTGTACATTGTGATTTATGAGAAGAAACGACAAGATACGGATTTGGTCGGTAGCAAGAAAAAGATTAGACGAGGCCCATTGCTGAAGTCTACGGGAGACATCCTTTACCAGGACAGCGCCCAAGAATCTCATGGATAACAGGTTCCATAGCGCTATAGTAAAGGTCATGACCAAAAAGAATGAAATACTTTGTTTATTTTAAAAGAAGTTACTAAAATTTATAAATAAATTTGTTATTTTCTATTGATGAAAGCTGATTATCATTTGCCGCCACGTGCAATCCAGTAGGATATTTAAATTTTGCATTTCAGATTCCACGCTTCTTCGTATGGGGGGCGAATTAAGTAATCGTAAGTATTTACGATTATTTCGGTAAAGAACCCGCCGACTGAATCAGCAACGGAGTTATAATTAAATATAATTTGGGAGCTCATTCTCGTAACCATTTCCTGGCGCCCATAGGTTACAGGAATTTGAGGGCAGCAAGACTGGTATAAGGAAGGGTATATTTCAATATGTACCTTTGCGAGAGCTTCATGGGAAAGCAAAATTGAATTTTCACCAGAAGGCTTTTTTAATAACTTAAACTCTTCTTGCATTGGCTAGTTTCAATACAGACTGGTTATTTTTTTCATCCTAAGTTTTGAGTTGTGGTAACTTTTTTATTGTTTTTCTTAAAATGTTGGGGTCATCAATTAAACTCTCTCACTCTCTTCAAATGATGATTCTTCACATGCCAATGAACTATTAGAAGCTTGCAAAATTGCATTAACTAACTTCCCCTTAACTAGATTCCCCTTAATTCCTGGAAACATTTTGTGTAGGTACTGCATCTAGGTTAAGTTTCAACATATATTTGATCTGTAATTGATCAATTGTTGCCGCAAAGGAATGCAAAAACTAACCGTAGAAAAATGTTCAGAGCACACACGAGCTGGAAGAAAGATGTTTAATTAAGAAATACAAATGTAATTACAAGATTTAGAAATACTGTAATTTAGAAGGCATGCGCCGATGCTTACCATTATTACTTTCCGTATACGTACGGATTTACGGAGTAATATACGTAGTATAGAGAAAGTTATGTAGTGCTGCGGAAAAACAATTTCGAGATTTCAACGGAAAAACACGTTTTGGGGTCCCCGATACCGAAAAAGTGTTATTTTTTTTTATCGTCCGTCCGTCTGTCTGTCTGTCCGTCTGCCCGTCTGTCTGTCCGTCTGTCAGACTGTCCGTCTGTCAGACTGTCCGTCTGTCTGTCCGTCTGCCTGTCCGTCTGCCTGTGTGTCTGTCTGTCCGTCTGTCTGTCCGTCTGCCTGTCCGTCTGCCTGTCCGTCTGTCTGTCCGTCTGTCTGTCCGTCTGTCTGTCCGTCTGTCTGTCTTTCTGTCTGTCTTTCTGTCCGTCTGTTTGTCCGTCTGTCCGTCTGTCCATCCGTCTGTCCGTCCGTCTGTCCGTCCGTCTGTCCGTCCGTCCGTCCGTCTGTGAACGCTAGTAGCGCCTAAACCCTACGTACGATCTTTTCCAAATTGAAGAAAGTCCTCTCGATATGGCTCTGGTTGAAGCTTTAGGATTTTGAAAAATATTCTTTAATTTTTGGGTGTACTATACATGAAGTCCCCCAGGCATTTTCAAAACTTTCTCAAAAACGTCTACAACTTTTTTCTGTAAATTTCTTGTAAGGATGTAGTAAAATACACTTATAAAGATGGCATAGGTCCGATTTTCACGGTTAACTCAGAATTTTCGAAAATTGCCAAAACTTGAATTTTTCGAAGACTTCCTATAACTACAAAATTAAATATTGGGATTTTTCCTTTTAATGAAATTTGTTGTCCCTAAATATTTCGTTCATAACGATCACGTAAATGTTTTCAAAAACGTTTAGTATATTTCGTGTAATAGTGCGTGCAATATTAAAATAAGTTTTAAAAAATTACGAAGACAAGATTTTCTCAAAAAGGTCTCTAAGTTTTTTGTTTAAATTTTTGGAACGGTTAGGGCCAAACGAATCCTATACATTGACATATACGCAATATTTGTGTATTCTTTGGTTTTTTCAAAAATTATAAATTTTTTTGACTTCTCTCAGGTCAGTAATACTTACTTTAAAGACAATTTCTTCACAGAATTATATTTATGTGTAAATTTGCTTTAAATAATGTCAAATAAAGTTTCTCGAAAATTCAACGGTTTTCTTTACAAATTAGCTCAAACTTCCGCATTTTCAGAAACGCTCAAACGACATTTTCTGAAAAATGGCTCCAAGTTTTTCGTCAAATTTTTCTAATAGTGCTATGTGCGCTGTTTATTATGACGTAGAGTTCTTTTAGGTGTATTTATTTGTTTTCTCAAAAATTACAGAATTGTAATCTTTTTAAAATATCTCTCACTCCGTAAATATGGACATTTTTATCGATTTGTATGCATTATTGAAATTGTAAGTGGAAGTGCTTCAAATGATTTCAAATAAACGCTTTCAAAAACTCCTGTTGAAAAAACAAAACAAAAATTCCTGTGAAAAAAGCTTCAAATTTCGCATTTACAGTAATGCTTAACGCCATTTTCTTAAAAACAGCTCTAAAGTTTTCATTGAAAGTTGCTATTTAGGACGAGGTTATAGTCTTCTTTAATATTCTTCAAATAACATTTCAACTCTACTATTTGTAAACCGAAAGGTTGGGAAAATACTTTAGATGGAACGATAGATGGCAGCAGGCAAGAAGGAATGGAGGCAACAAAAGGAAGGAACAAAGATGGCTGCAGGCAAGACTGTACAGTATCAGTCCACACCAAGGAAATTAGAAAACGTTACTATGAGAAAATTTGTGCCATTCTGTAGCACCTCTCGTTACTTTCTCGTATACTTACGAATATAGGAGTAATGTACGTGGTATAGAGAAAGTTATGTATGCTGCGGATAATCGATTTCGAGATTTCAACGGAAAAGCGCGTTTTGATACCGAAAAAGCGGTTTATTTTCAAAACCGTCCGTCCGTTCATTCGTTCGCCTGTTTGTCCGTCTGTCCGTCTTTCTGTCCGTCCGTCCGTCAGTCCGCCTGAACAATATGTACAAACTTTTGCAAATTGAGGAATGACCTGTCGATCAGGCTCTAGTTGAAGCTTTGAGATTTTTCAAAACTTTCTTTAATATTTCGGGATACTTTGCATGAAGCCCCCCCCCGGACATTTTCAAAATTTTCTCAAAAACTGCTACAATTTTTTTCTTTAAATTTCATGTAAGAACAGTAGAATACGCTTATAAAAGTTGCATAGGTTCGATTTTCACGAATAACTCTGAAGTTTCGAAAATTGCAAAAGTTTGAATTTTTCGGCGTCTTCCTTCAACTATAAAACTGAAGACATATTTTTTAAAATAAATTTTTTTACCATAAATAGTTCTTTCATTAAGTTAATGTACACTTTTTTGAAAATGTTAGTAGTTTCTGTGCAATAGAGCGTACAATATTTGCAATTTTAAAAAATTACAAAAATAAGATTTTCTAAAAAATGGCTCCAAATTTTTTCTTTAAATTTTTGATAACTAACCTAACCAAATCTATCCGATGACATAAATACTATAATACTCTGTTATTTGCTGTGTTTAAAAAAGAAACAACAAAAATATATTGTTTACTTGTCGTCGGTAATATTCACATTAGAGGCAATTTCGTCACATTTTCAGATTTATGAGTACATGTGCTTTAAATTATGACAAATAAAGTTTCTCGATTACTCAACGATCAACTAATGTCACTGCAGCGCATCTGACCGGGAGGTGACTAGGTTCGAGTCCTGACGGCGGCAGGATTTTCAATAGTAGCTTTTCAGCTAGGTCGAATCCAGTCGCTGTCTGGAGAAAAATTCTAGCGGCCGGCTGCTCTGATCGATAGTTTCCGTGTTTTTTTCCAATCAACACCAGGCGAATGCCGGAGCAGTACCACAACAAACGAACCAACGGACCGCGCACGATCTTTCCTGCCTCTTCCTTGTCCTATCCTCTCCCCTTACACACACACACACTTACATGCACTAGGCTACCATATATTCCGGGTGACCGGTCGGGAGCGTAGAGCTT
The DNA here is from genome assembly GCA_011170035.1 of Teleogryllus occipitalis. NCBI lineage: Eukaryota > Metazoa > Arthropoda > Insecta > Orthoptera > Gryllidae > Teleogryllus > Teleogryllus occipitalis. The sequence goes on along the minus strand of BLKR01016759.1, from coordinate 110 downwards.
GTCTCGGCTGGGGCGGTGTCTCGCCGGTGGGAGAGTCCTGGTTAGGGGGAAACCCCCATTAGCCGACGGTAGGTCGGCGCCAGATCTCGCCATCCAGCGGGGGAAGATCA
>BLKR01016758.1:0-20899 GCA_011170035.1 Teleogryllus occipitalis | reverse complement strand
CTTTTATTTGAAATTGTATTGTAAGGATACAATTACACAGTGTAATTGTACTAAATTACTTCTAATAAAATTTGATGTTACATATTGCAGGAAAATCTGATTTTGCATATTCGTTTATTTAGCGTTTTCCTTATATATTTATGTCCATATTTTGCAATTTCATTCTACAAACTTTTCCGGACTTACTCGTGGCATATGTATTAGCACTACGGTCAAGCTGGGAACTGAGATTAGTACATTGCTGATCGCACAAACTAGTTTATAGAGAGGGTTGAGCAATATTTAAATACTTGTATTTGAAATATATATTTTTGTATTTAAAACTCTATATTTGAGTTTTTCTGAGCATGTCTTTTGAAGATATATTTAAATACATAAAATATATGTTTTAAAAAAAAGAAATACTTCAAATACTGTAAATACAAACGAAAGAGAAGGTAAGGATAGTTTGTTTTTCTTTGATTCTGCTAGTGAACAGCGACCGAAAAGGTATTGAATACCGGTAAAAATACCGGTATATTTTCATACCTTTCTCAAATACCTTTATTGTTATATACTAGTAAAATACCTCTATTGGACGTCTTTACCGGTATGGACGTCAATAAACGTTATACCGGTATTTTCAATGAAAAAAAAAATAGCTTACCATTCATACATCTTGACAAAATAAGTTACATTAGTTAATAATATCTCACAAAATTTTTATTAATCAAATATACTTTCATAATTGTTATTAATTGTTTAATTTATAATTTTATTTATTTATATATATATATATATATATATATATATATATATATATATATATACTCGGTTGCTAATAATTAAGGAAACGCGAATGATTCCACTAATTCTTATAGAGTAAATATAATCTCCACTTCGTCATTGCACAATGTTCTCGCCCACTGAAAACTACTCACCACCCTCTTCCTACGCTTGGGCATATCGAATTGCCCTAGTGTAGCACGCAGCCCGCCGAAGAACGCGGCGAGATGTCTGCAGAGGTCAGAAAAGTCACGTTATCAGAACAGCAGTGTGCCAGAGGTGCGACCCTGCTTCCAGCTCAGAAGGGTGACTACACTTGAGCGAGTGCCCTGGCGGCGCTGGGCTTGGATAGAAAGGAGCGCGAAATGAGGAGCAAACATTCAAAACGAGACATGTCCACTTTACTCCTTTTCGAGAAAACGCAAAAATGATATGTCATCAAAATTATGCAGATGTTTTATTTGGGACTGACTGCCCAGCTTGCCTGTCTGAAAGTTCGGCCTCCCGTGCCGCAAGCCGCCGGGTTTTGCCGTTCGGCCGCGTCGAGTGAGGGCCCAGACGGGTCGTGCGACGCAGGGGAAAGGGGGAGGGGAATCAGGTACTTTTTCCGAAATTTCACTTTACGCCGCTCCTATTCATCCGATTTGCATGATTGACACGGCGTTGGATTCGGTGGTTTAACGGTCAGCGTACCGGACTCTTGTACCCGAGTTTGCGGGTTCAAACCCGATCGAAGCCGTGGATTTTTAAGGGCGAAAAAATCCTTCGTACGCCTTCCTTCGGAGGGGAAGTAAAGCCGGCTGTCCCATGTTAGTAGATTTACCGCATGTAAAACATCCTCAAGCCTAAATGAAGCCTCCGAGCAAAATTGAGATCCGCCTGTTTCGTCGCCCAAGATAATACCTCCTTTCTCCGCTAGGGTGGTGAAAGGGAGTGTAACGAAATTTGCGTGGTTAGACGGAAGAGCGGCCTGATGGCCCGAGTCTCGCCACGTAAAATAAGGCATTAACTAACCAACTACCTGGTTCAGGAAGCACGTCGTCATCGCGCTATAAGCCCACATTTTTTAATTCCTTCCCACAGAACTATGAGAAAACGTTTTCAAATTTTTTGAATATTTTTGAAAACGGTATCGTAGCGTAAATTCTATTTTATAAAGGGAGTTTAATGTTGCTTATAGATCGAAAATTGACAATTTGTTCAGACGTTATCGATCTGTAAATTCCTGTGTGATAGTGCTGCGATCTATTGATTTTTCCTATAAGTATTTTTCGGCATTTAGCCTAAGCCGCAAGGCAGCAGCGTAATTTGTACGCCAGTAATTAAATAAATAAATTCCCGCCTCCTCAGGGTTACTGTGGAGGGGAAACAACAAATGTGGTAGATGCCAAATCAGTTGGAAGTGTCTCTGGCGGAACGGAAAAAAAGTTTCTTTCATATATTCATTTTTCAATTCCGGTTTCACAAATTTATGCTCCTTTGTATTGTTTGGGTATTAACGCAAAAATTTGATAACGTCTCTGACATTTGATTTTAAAACTGTTTTAAACATATTACATTACCGTAAAAATGCAATGAAGTCAGAAAACTTGAGGGAACTGCCTCCCCTTACTTTATGACTATAACGATATCGAAATCTATTCCCACCCAACAGGACTGATCCATTGGCCGGCCCGGTGGCCGAGATCGCTAAGGTAGTAGCGTCGTAGTGTCCTCGGAGCGAAGGGTCGCGGGTTGGAGTCCCGCCTACGGCACGGTTGTATTTGTGTTCGTCCTTTCACCATTTCACCATTTCGTTTTAAACTGCATAGTTACCATATCGTTAACTCCAATAGTAGTCGCTAATGACCTAGATGTTGATGCGGCTTTAAATAACAAAAACCCTGATTCTTTAGTATGTATTAGGCCGTTGAGCTTCCATTCCTAAAATTTTAATGTCTGGAGAAAGTTCATTATCTGGATATTTCAAATCGCGGGCGGCCATTTTATAATTGTGCCGGTCGCGCGGGGAGTTGGCCTCGGCGAACGAGGCCACGGATGCCGGGGAACGGAGACAGGGCGGTCCGAAGAATCGGCAAAGACGGAAGGTGGCTTCACTGCTGAAACGCTTAAATTGTACTCACGTTATAGTAGATGCTGGAACTGGTCACCGCGGCTCTGATTCATTCTCGACATCTAAACAAGTTCTAGTTCACTCAGTGAAGGATGTCCTCTGGTTTTGCGGAGATCAGTTCTTGTCTATTGCGCAATAATTACTCTTCCGTATGGGGGTGTCACATATAAGCGATCTCCCAGGATTCCCTGAAGGAGGATATCGCAAGGAGTCAGATCAGGGGAGCGCGCATGCCACAAAGTGTGATGATTCTGCCTCCATGAACGGAAGGTAAACCTGTAAGAAAACTTTGAGAGTGAACTTGGAGCGAACCATCAGAAACCGACTCTTCACCAAGACTGGAAAGCACGCCTTTGCAGGGCGAGCGAGGCCTTGGGGAATTCAGCGCACCGTCCCCCCGGCGAGCGAGGGTCCGTCGGACGCGAGGAATATTCCACTAAACGGACAAACGTATTCTACAAACACTGACGACGCAATTTTTGCTTTTTAGATACAATTTTTCATTACCTACAGCAGTACGTTTACAATATAACCAGTTTAGTTTGTCCCATCCTCCGAGTATTTTCAAAGTAAAAAGTTTTATTTCTTCTTTGCAATCCGCAATAAAAATAAATGTTAAACACATTACTCCTGCCCAACTTTTATTTATGTATTTTACGTCAAATACAGTTAAATAACTGTGTATCGTGTTATGGGGAACTGATTTCTGTGCACGTTTTCAAGTCTGTGATCCCTACCCTAAGCCATATACGACTTGAATTTTGAATACAGCAAGAAAATGATCGTTTTTAGAAATAATTGTTAAAAAAATATTAGCTCCGATGTTATAAAATATATTTTCAAGGGTATATCAGCAATGCATTTGAGCACATTTTCCTCATCATGTCCCTCGTCTAGGATTAATACTTGGCCACGACATGGAGAACGATAACTTGAATACGAATTTTTCCCACTAAATTCTAGAAGGCGTGCACAGATAATGAAGTTGTATTTGATTCATTTACGGGAATGAAAGATATGTATAAAGTTTTTATTAAAATACTTGTTCAATGTTTATATCTTTACAAAGTTAGGGATAATTATCGTCAATTTAATTAATCGAATCGTAACATTTCTAAAAGAAACTATTCTGCAATTCACAGCCTTTCACTAATGTAGGCATAGGGCCTCTGAATCCCTTAAGAGCACGGTTTTCCCCAGACTACCTGAATTTCCTAGACAGAGGGAAGAGGCTAAGAGCGGTGCCAATCGAGTCTTGTCGAGAATCGAGAGAATTATTCATCACCTTTGTATGTGTCGTGCGTCACCCAAAGCGCGTTTTAATTGCTTGAAAAGCTCCCAAACATTTTAAAGACATTTTTTGAGATATTTTGTGAAAAATTGATCGGTCCTTCACCGCGAGACCGCCTCGGCTCGAATGACATTTCTTTTGTCTCGATTGAGGGACCTGTAGGGCAGACGCAGCTCGATAACGCAAATAACTCGACAATGCAAAGGATTCTTTTGCTTCATACACAACACACACCAGGCTGGATACTCGGATTCACATGCGATTTCACGAGCTGTTACAATTTTATGCAAAACCTACATTTCGAAGTGCTAAGAAATATTAGAGAGTATAGCATATTTCCTCCCGTTCCCATAGGCGAGAACGACTGAATGAGACTGGGGCCCACGAGAATCCCTTGCAACGACAACGCGTTCTCGATAACGATGCGACTCGATATTCTCGTAGCCGTCAGTCGGAGGGCATGACAAAAGCACGGGCTCCAGTGAACGTGGACCTTACGTTCGGCCGCAAAGCTTGGTAAAGATGCGATACCGCATTCAAAATTCATCTAATTTCTCGGAACAGATGTTATCATTGCTAGTAAGTATAGGGATAGAACAAAGGTATCTTCGTACGCAGACTTGTCTTCCTACGCATCCTAAACTTCCTTCTTGTCGTGATATTGTTTCTAATCACACCATCAGATAATTTTTCTCTTCAAAAGACCATATCCCTAACATTTGGGAAAATAATAGCACAACTAAAAATACCGTGGTCCAGTCTTGCATGTTTGTTTATATTATAGTTTTAATAATTCAATTATTACGTAATTGTTTCTATATTTTTGTACTATTTACACAAAAGAAAGCCCCTATGATAGCTGAAATGTATCCGAAATCTAAATTGAACGCTAATCAAAAAATATTTTGGCAATTATTCTTAAGGGGAGGAAACAAATGCATAATGATTGCTACAAAATTGATCACTGAAACACGTTTATGTATGCGCACGTACTATATTTTATTATTTATTACAATTTCTCTCAAACTTGAGAAATGCAAATATTAAAATAGATTAAACAAATAAACAAAGATTTTACGCATTTTGCATTTCCCTTACAGTTTAAAAATATATCACAGTGGTCGCTAGGTCGCTATATGATAAAGATGTGAAAAAGGGACCATAAAAGAAAGCTTCCTCGCTTGAACAAGGCAAATATTTTATTTGTGGCCTTGTTTAATATTTAATATTGAAAACAATCGGTTTTTAATTTTCTCAAGAAATGCGTTACAAAATAAATATTTTGGAACAATTAACCAAATTGAGCCAGAGAATCTGAGCTCAGTGACAAACCTCCCGCCATAGAAGAGCCGGGCGGATGACGCCCTCTGGCCACGGCGCGAAGAACGAGGAAAGGAGTTCGGCCGTCTCTCTCACGAGTGAGATATTCAGAGGCAGAGTGCGCTTCAATGGAACAGTAGTTATTTAATACATTCACTTTTCCTTCCTTGTGATTCTCGACTTTTCCATTTACAAACAAAATCCCCAAAATGTAAAAGCATCGACCACAGCGCATCGATGAAAAGATGAATCGGCTACCGGGAGCGGTAGCTCCGTGCATCAACTGATGTCACTGCAACGCCTCTGACCGGGAGGTCCTCGGTTCCCACTCCCCACGGCGGCAGGATTTTCGACAGTAGCTTTTCAGCTAGGTCGAATTCAGTCGCTCTGCTCTGATCTGTAGTTTTTCGTGGTTTCTCCGATCAACACCAGGCGAATGCCGGAGCAGTACCCTACCAAACGAGCCACGGACCGCCCGCGATCTTTCCTTCCCCTACCTTGTCCTATCCTTTCCCCTTACACACACACACATTTACACTAACATGCACTACACTACCACATATTCCGGGAGATCGGTCGGGAGCTTAGAGCTTGTCCCGGCTGGGGCGGTGCCCCGATGGTGGGAGAGTCCTAGTTAGGGAGAACCCCAGTAGCCGACGGTAGGTCGGCGCCGAATCTCGCCTTCCAGCGGGGGATGATCACCGCCATCTCCCTCGAAAAAACATGCACTACACTAATGACCAAAGACGTTGACGTGCCCGGAAACACGAAAAAATCTATCAATCAATCGGCTTTAATAAAGTTGTTGGCCAGGGCGCTTTTTTCACTACTATTGTGCATCGACGATATACACAATTGTAATGTTATTATCATGTTGGCTGCCATGCGAGGCTACATGATCTCGTAGGGAGATTTAATGATTTTGTAGCGGTACCAGACCGTATGGTCTCATGCGTTTGCTTCTCTTATCTCATAATTCTCGATAGTGATTCCACCTACATGGGCCGCAAAGACGATTTCATTTTACAGAAGCACAATGATCCAAAGCACACGGCTTGAAACGCAAGAATGAGGATTCTTTCCAATACACTACGATATCTCGAAACGCCACCATCTCAATTCATTAATCCTATTGAAACTTTCTGGGATATTTTGAAGAAATAAATTAGGAACAGAACGATTTTATGTAAACAATTTCTGAAGCGCGCACTGTAGGAGGAATGGGACAGTATCTTGTCACTTATGACGACAAATCTTGTAGATTCAATTCCAAGACGAATAGAAGCCATTTTAAATGCCAGAGGACATCTACCAAATATTAATTTGGTAATTTGGTATTAATTTTATTTTATTTTTAACCACCGATAATATGGCCGTTCCAATACTTTTGGCTGACTTTTTTCGCATTCAAATGTTTGTAAATTTCTTTTAAGTTTTCAAAAAAAGTTATTTTTTGTTTGCTAATAATAAATACAAAGTATATACAGTTTTCAATGCGATCTTAAATTTTTCATTTGTGTTTTATTTTACACTAGAAATTTATTCATTTACTGAAATTTCCTAAAAGTTCCCACCAATTCTTTTGACACTCACTGTATGCGCGAATTATTAACTTAATTAGTATCTACAATGCTTACAGGTTATTACATAATCAGGATGAAAGTCATGTAGGTCGCTTTTTCCCGGTAGATACTAGCTAGCGATGTCTTACTACTGAAATCGTTCGCTCTTGCTCGGAGAAATTACGTTTCTCGCGGAAATTTAATTTCCCGAAAGGGAAATTATTCTCTATTACAGGTATTCTATAAGAAAAGAAAATACTTTCACAAAAAACAAGAAAATTTCGACGCCGCTGCAAATCCTGCTGAGGGAAATTGAGGAAGCTGTGACAGCAAGCAGACTTCAACATTTCGCTAGCAAGTGTTCACTTACTGTAAGAGTTATCTTGACGGTCCCTTTCTGTTCATGTAGTTCGTTTCGAGGGACATCATAAGAAATAATAATTTACATTTTGCATCACATTGTTTTTCAATTTCATACCTCGCCTATAATTCCTGTATATGATAAATCTGGCGGTCCTACTGTGAGGCTATTTCCTGGTCTGAAATGCCCCCAATGTTGAAAATGCCACACATCTGATGTGATGACTAACCTCGGAATTTTAGGCACAAAAATGTGATGATTTAGGCATAAAAAATAGCTAACAAAATTACGAAATTAGGCAGTACTTGGCATGAAAATGGATGTTTTAGGTTCTGAACATAGATGACTATAGCTGAACCGCTCACAAAAAAACCCTTATGGCGGACGTACCTTTGGTGAAGTCTCGGAGGCTGCCCCCACCCTGTGGCATCTGAGATTTCCCCTCTCGGCGATTAGGAAGCGCGTAGGCGACAAGGAGAGGCGACTGCGAGACGCAGTGACCGTCACTCGTCGTCACTGCCCTCGTCGTCAGAAGAAGAACTCGCACTGCCAGGAGTGTCCGAAGAAATGACAAATGTGTTGGTCCATCACATTGAATTTGGGCTAAATGCACCGAAAAATACTTATAGGAAAAATCAATAGATCGCAGCACTATCACACGGAATTTACTAGATCGATAACGTCTGAACAAATTGTCCGATTTTCGATCTGTAAACGGCGTTGGACTCCTTTTTAAAATAGAATTCACGCTACGATGCCGTTTTTTCAAAAAATATTTCCAAAAAAAATTTAAAATGATTTCTCATAGTTCCGGGAAGAAATTAAAAAATGTGGGCTTATAGCGCGATGACGACGTGCTTCCTGAATCCAACGCCGTGTCAATCATGCAAATCGGATGAATAGGAGCGGCGTAAAGTGAAATTTCGGAAAAAATACCTGATCCTCCCAGTTGCGTCACCCGAACCTTGTGGGGGATCCCTCGACGCGGCCGAACGGTCAAACCCGGCGACCTGCGGCCTGGGGCCCGGTGCCTAGAGTAACAACCTGCTCCATGGTTTCACAATGGGCAAACTGAATCAGACCTGTAGAGATATTTCAAGATTTTCACCGTGAAATATAAAGATGGAGTCTCACAATTGTTATAAATCTTGGAAACTCAGTCATCGAAGTGAAGATTCAAAGGATTATATAGTACGAGTATATACACTTTACCTTGGATTCCTCTCCATTCGCGTGATTATTATTATTATTATTATTATTATTATTATTATTATTATTATTATTATTATTATTAATAATAATAATAATAATAATAATAAAGTCCTAATGTTTCGTTCTTTTCAAGTATTATATTTCTCTGCTAAGAGAGCAAACGATAAAAGTCAGAGAACTCAGCAGGGTATTCCAGCGTAGACCAAGACAAGATAAACAAAAGTTTCTTCAAGAAATATAGCACGTCATACGCAGTTTTTAAGTTTTTTTACGTTAAATAAATAAATAAAAAAAAGAAAAATGCAAAGAAGTGGAAGAACATAACAACAAAAGGAGACCTAAAGAAATGTTCCGGGTCATTCGAAATATGACCAGGGAGTGTAAACTGGCAATGAGGAATAGGCAGGGACCGAAAAGGTATTAAATACCGGTAAAATACCGGTATTTTACATACCTTTTTCAAATACCTATGTTTTTTTATACCGGTAAAATACCTCTATAGGACGTCTATAACGGTATGGACGTCCATAAAGGTTATAAGGGTATTATACCTGTATTTTCAATGAAAAACAATAGCTTACCATTCACAAATGTCGACTAAATAAGTTATTTTAGTTAATAATATCTCACAAAATGTTTATTAAACTAATATACTTTTATAATTGTTATTTATTGTTTGAATTACTATTTTGTTCATATATAATACTCGGTTACTAATAATTAACGAAACGCGAATGATTCCACTAATTCTTGTATAGTAAATATAATCTCCACTTCGTCACTGCACAATGTTCTCGCCCACTGAAAACTGCTCACCGCCCTCTTCCTACGCTTGGGCATATCGAATGTGTAGCACGCAGCCCGCCGAAGAACGCGGCGAGATGTCTGCAGAGGTCAGAAAAGTCACGCTATCAGAACAGCAGTGTGCCAGAGGTGCGACCCTGCTTCCAGCTCAGAAGGGAGACTACACTTGAGCGCGTGCCCTGGCGGCGCTGGGCTTGGATAGAAAGGAGCGCGAAATGAGGAGCAATAATGAGAGGAATAATTTTAGAAAAAGCAGCGGAAAGAAAATTACACAAATTCATATAATATGCAGGCATATCAAGTGATTGATTTCTAAAATTTTAGGTCCCGGAACGCGCTCAAAATGATTTATTAATTTAATAGAAATAATTATATATTTATAATATAATGTAATAATTATCAGCGAGATACAGGAACGCCGTTCCGTCGTGTTCCGTCAGAAATCAAGCCTTGCGTAAGACCAAAATCCAAATAATCGAGAAAATGACATTTCTAATCCTGTTGTGTGGGTGTAAAAGCTGAACATTGAGATAGGCTGAAAAAAGGAAGGTGCTTTTGAAGTATGGACACGGAAGAAAATATTAAACGTACAATGGGAGGGCAAGAAGATAAATGCCGAAATTTTGAAAAGAAAACAGAACTTTCTCTAAAAGTCAAAGCCAAAAAATGGAAAATAAAATATTTTTGACATACTATGAGTCGAACAAAATCTCTAGAAAAGGATATTATGCTTGGAATGATAGAATGAAGCGAAAGAAAAGGGTGTAAGTGGCACAATTGAATAACTAATACACAATATCACAAACAAAAGGAAAAAGGCAGTTCGAGTCCGAGTGAGCAATGAACAAATTGCTAGCATCCTATTGCTCTGTATATCCAGATAGGTCTAACAAGGCATGGCTTGCGATCTATGTTCTAGTACTATTTCTCTGCGCGTTCAGACCCGCGAAGAATTGGGACCTGCAGATGAAAGGAGAGATGCTCACAGCCGCTGCTTGACCGGGATTGGAGCCGACAAATAGACATCATCGCACTGAACAGTGTGTTTGATACCCGTCTTTCATGCGTACATTCTGCCATTATTAAGGAAGAACTCGCTGAATTATCGTCGCGTCCCCTCCCAGTTTCGGATAGCAAGAAAAGCGAAGGAATGATGCTCAAGTAATACAAATGCAAATATCAATGTTCAAAATTAAAACATCTTTCAAAAACCTGGTTTAGAAACATCGATCAAGTTCGTGCGGAAGATAATTTGTTTTGACAATGGCCGTGATTGTTAATTTATAATTACGATTTAGACAAAACGGCAAAAGAAAGTAAAAAGAATAACAGCGAAACTAAGCCTGAAAACTATCGCCCAGGGTCATCTTATGGAGTCACAACTTCCTCAAATGGGTACAGGAAGTTGGGCGAGAGACCTTACACCTAGAGTGCTTGCGTTGGCCGCCTCTCTGCGTACGGTAGGACATGCGTAGGAAATACCAGAAAAATTGGGTCATTTCTTGGGCTGAAGATAGTCTCGCTTTATTCGAACACATGTATTGACAGTGGTATAATGCAATATTATTTCATATTTTAACTTTTTTATAAAATTGTGATTATTGGTTCTTTTCATTCACAACAACTCATCAAGCACATCGATAATAAACATCAGGTTTTATAAATGTTTCATTTTTTACGAAATATGTTCATGTGTCTATACAAAATCTATGTTTTGAAAATATCAACATCAATGTTGCATCCCTATTCTCGACACCTAGATGAGGATCGCCGATTTAATACGTTTGCATTCTGATTCCCTAATATGGGGTTTATCAGTGACTGGTATGCTACGTTTTACTAGTAGTATATAAATCTTATAAATTGAATTGCTACCCGATTAAATGTTACTGATAAGCATGTACGATGTTTAGAAAAATGGTATCTTCATGTAGAAATGTAAAAGTTGCCGAACTGTATAACAAAACATAATTTATCCCCCTCATAGACGGATATTCCTCTTCTAGTGTGGTGTTCCTGTCTAAGGGTTAAAGTTGTATTGCTTTCATGACAATTTAATGCATTAAAAAATTCATATATATGTCACAATACAATGATTTACACTACATCCTTTTATGTTATCATTTACGTAGTTTGTATCAAAATGACGCGCCGGGAATTACTTTTTCCAATCTTCAAGTTTATACAAATATAACAGAATCATTTTATATCAATATAACGTACTAAGTAAGCTGGGACATGTCACGATTCTTAATATTAGATTTTAATGTTTGTTACAGTGTTGGATTCAGGATGCATCTCGCCTGCACGCTATTTTACCACTTCTTCAATTTTGTCCGAAAGTACGAAAACAGTTTTAAAATTTTACTTGGGAAAACAGATTCATCAGGTGAAGTCTATCAAGGAGACAAACGCCGTTTTGAGATCAAAAATCGAGTTGCAGGATAAAAGAGCTCTTGCGTAATTTCGGCTCATTCTTTCTGGTAGTGGAATGATAACGGAAGATCTTAGAAGTAAAATGTATGTAAAATAAGATGTTAGGCCATGGAATATTGGTGATATCTACACAAATTAGTTCAATTTTCTTTTTGAAATCAGTTTCCAAATCGGAATTGATATTTTGAGTAGTGCCTCAAATAACTTTTTGATGGTATGAAGACGGAAATATGTGAACAAGATATATAGTTTTATACGACTATTACAGATGATATGGGACCGTTTGGTTGTGTTACAGCATCACTAGTTTGATAAGTAGAGAAAAATATATTGAGACTGAATGGGACGAAAGCTTAAACTGACTGCCCAGCTTGCCTGTCTGAAAGTTCGGCCTCCCGCGCCGCTGGCCGCCGGGTTTGGCCGTTCGACCGCGTCGAGGGAGAGCCCAGAAGGGGGAGGGGGTGAAGCAAGGGGAGCGGGAAGGGGGAGGAGGATCAGGTATTTTTTTCCGAAATTTCACTTTACGCCGCTCCTATTCAACCGATTTGCATGATTGACACGGCGTTGGATTCAGGAAGCACGTCGTCATCGCGCTATAAGCCCACATTTTTTAATTTCTTCCCGGAACTATGAGAAATCATTTAAAAATTTTTTTTGGAAATATTTTTTGAAAAAACGGCATCGTAGCGTGAATTCTATTCTAAAAAGGAGTCCAACGCCGTTTACAGATCGAAAATCGGACAATTTGTTCAGACGTTATCGGTCTAGTAAATTTTGCTTATTTTGGTGCTGCCACGTGGTGGCGACAAATGGAACTAGTGTCGGTACATTTAGCCTTAATATATCTCGCTTCTATTCCTGCACATGCTCGCAGCATTTTGTTCAGCACTGTATTGTGCAAACGCTTCTCTGCAAAACGTTTCCTTTTCTTTTAAGGATATACCAATTGTTGCTGCTGCCACGCGCCCTTTTATAAATCCACGAACAAATTCAGACAGGTTCAGACATCACAATGTAGATCTGGATGGTACGGTGGAAGACGGAGAGGAATGTGGCCATGTTCAACGATTGTTTGATCAATGACGTATCGTTTTTCAGTGGCTATACTTCGAATTATTTGTAATAACTGGGCTTTTGTGAGTAATGGATCAAAAGCAACTCATGATTGTTTAGCGATTCTACCAGTGGCGGCTGCAGCAGGGAGGCGCTAGGGACACTGCCCCCTCCTACTGAGATCAGTTTTTCTCTTCCTGCACTACTTAAAATAATCTCCGTGTGTATCCATCTTCGTAGCGTTGTTTTCGAATCGAACGTATTTTTAGCATTCATACTCCCGCTTGTTCCCTAGAACGGTTATCATTGGCTGCGGACACTCGCCCCAGTGTCCAAAATGCGCTGTTGTTACAGAACTTACTGACAAAGAAATCGCCACCAATGAGTGCTCAAATGGCAACATAGGTTCGGCAACTGGCGTCTTGCGATGGCCGCCGCCGAGCAGCCTGCCACGGGAAGTAGCATCGCCGTTGACCGGCGCTACCTATTGATCGATTTTTAAACTTACAGTATTCCATAATTAAATTAGTTCAAAGAATTGGTGGCCCCGACTGGGATTCGAACCCGAGCCTTCTGGTTTACGTCCAGCTGCTCTAACCCCTAAGCTACCGAGACAACCAACCCTTTGAACAGTTTTCACGAGCGCGATTATCGCTCCTTGTATGTATATATAATTGTCACCTTGCCCGAGCGTAAGTGCATCCAACAAGGTGACGGGCAAGGTGACAATTATATTTACAGTATTCTTTTCGCTTCATTTACGTCAAGGCCAGTGCTATCTGCTGGTGGCCTGTTTAACTGATCTGCCCCTCACAAGCATGAGTGCAGTCGTGTGCAATCAGCATGGTCGGCGTCGGTTTTCCGATCCATGTACAAACTGTATGCATGCTCTGTTTTCTGATCTTTGCGGCCATTTTGTGTTGTTCATTTGTGTGTTGCCTTGAGACTGAGAATGGTTTCCAATTCTGTAAAATGCCTGAAAACAGTCAATCTTGATTATGATGCACGGCTGTGCTTAAAGAGAATTGGACCAACTCGGCCTGATATGAAAATTATACAACCTGAAAGAAATGGCAATCGTTCTTTTGTACGAAAATTTCACTCAAAGTTGTATTTACTGGCAAAGTGGCTTTGTGGTTGTGATGAAGTTCACGCATTTTTTTGCTTGGTGTGTTTAATATTCTCGCCTCAGACTGATGAATCCTGGACAGTAAAAGGTGTGAAGGATATAAAACCTGTGAAAGAGAAGGTGAGGAAGCACGCCATGAGTGAAAAACACATGCATTATGAAACTGAATTTCAAATGCTGGGTTCTGTACGCATTGAATCGCAACTCGATTCAGCTTACAGGCGTTCTGTTAAGGAACACAACGAAAGTGTGAGAGAAAAAAGATACATTTTAAGCAGAATCATTGACTGCATTCGCTTTTGTGGTTCTTTCGAGCTTGCTTTAAGAGGGCACGATGAATCAGCTGATTCCTCCAATCCTGGTGTGTTCCGTGGATTAATAAATTTAATGAGTGACGTTGACAGTATTTTGAAGAAACATTTGACCGAAAATATATGTGGTTTCTTAGGAACATCAAAGGTTGTGCAAAATGAATTGCTTGATGCAATATTGAGTGTTGCACGTTCGTTAATATTACGAGAAGTAGAAAATTCAGATTTTGTTGCAATTCAAGCTGATGAAACGACTGACGTTTCTACTCAGAGTCAATTGGTACTGATAATCCGATATGTTCATGACAATAAAATCTATGAGCGCTTTTGGGGATTTATAGTCCCAAAGGCTCACACATCTGAGAGTATCAGTCAGTGTATTTTAGAGCAGCTTCAGCTTTTGAAATTGCATGAAAATTCTGACAAATTAATTGGCCAGAGTTATGATGGAGCATCCGTGATGTCAGGAAAGGTTAATGGTGTGCAAGCTATTTTGCAAAAAACTTCCTTCAAACATGCAATTTAACATGCAAAATACGTACGTATACCAGAAAGTAAAAATAAGGAAAATTATGAAAAAATTAGAGATTTGAGAAACCATTACAAAGATTTAGAACTAAAACCGAAAGCATTTCATTATGGTATAACAGTTGACTCCGATTTTAGTGAACTCGGATATAGTGCACCCTCGCTTATAGTAAACTTTAAGTCACTGCTCCCGTTTCACTTACATAACAAATAATTAGGGGGCCGATTCTGATGACCTAAAACATTGCCAAAAATGATCAATAAAATGCTCTTAAAATGTTTTGAAAATGCCCTTAAGCCAAAGAAAAATGACGTAAAATATCATATCAAAACCAATTCGGATGAACGACTCAAGCTCGTTACATACTGTAGCGTCGCCTGGTCCGGCGCCGGTGCGTCGGGCCGCTTCGGGGAAACCCGCATAAAGCCGGATGTGGGTGGAGGGTGGCGGCGCCACGCCGCGCCGGGTGAAAAGCCCTCAGGAATCCCGGCGGGAATTTCCTTCAAAGGGACGCGCGCGGATGCGAGTCTAGGAGGTGTCGGTTGTAGCTCTGGAAAGGCTGGCCAGCGAGCCGTGTGTCGCCCGCTGCTTGTAGGGTGGGGGCGAGCCGGCGGATATTTAAGGCCGCGCCGACACGAGCCTCGGGGGATACGCTGGGTGTCGAAAGACGAGAGGTATCTCCAGTGCAATCCTTGCACGTGATCTTCGGGTCGAAGATCGGTTTGGCGACAAGCTATGTAACTGGTGTAGTTACGGGACTCTATGTCCGACAGCTTCGCACTTCGCGTCGCTTTTTGCTGTTTCCGAAGCAGTGGTTCTGGGCGAGGCCTAGGGGACGGTCGCGGGGTTTCGCGGCTAAGAGAATTGAAAGGTTGCCAAGGGGCTAGATTTTTGTATCATATCATTGTACATTAATTGTAAAAATCTGTAAATATATTGTATTTATTCAATCAGAACAGTCGTCTGTGTTTTTCACTCTAGTACGTCACAGACT
Source organism: Teleogryllus occipitalis (assembly GCA_011170035.1). Taxonomy (NCBI): domain Eukaryota; kingdom Metazoa; phylum Arthropoda; class Insecta; order Orthoptera; family Gryllidae; genus Teleogryllus; species Teleogryllus occipitalis. Next base: position 5,019 of record BLKR01016758.1, on the reverse strand, counting down.
CGGAACCTTTCTTTTCTAAAACTGGTGGCAGCGGTTATCGAAAACTCACGTCGGGGCGCTCGCAGCAAATTCTGCCACTTTTGTTTTCTAAAACTGGTGGCAGCGGTTATCGAAAACTCACGTCGGGGCGCTCGCAGCAAATTCTGCCACTTTTCTTTTCTAAAACTGGTGGCAGCGGTTACTGTTAACTCACGTCGGGGTGCCCGCACCAATTCCTGCCATTTTTGTTTTCTAAAACTGGTGGCAGCGGTTACTGTTAACTCACGTCGGGGTGCCCGCACCAATTCTGCCATTTTTGTTGTCTAAAATTGGTAGCAGCGGTTATTGTAAATTCACGCCGGAGTGCCTGCGCCAATTGTTGCAATTGTAGTTCAAAATTGGTTGCAGTGGTGCTTAGAACTCACACCGGGTGGTTGTGCCAATTGCAGTTAATAATTGGTTACAACAGATTAAAGACTCACGTCTATCATTCAGCTTTGTGGAAGCAGTCACTACGTTCGCAACGAACGGGGAACGCGGAAGTCTGCAGCAGCATCCGCGGGGACATCAGTGCGGCATCAGAGCCATCGGTGCGCGCTGATTAATCAGAACAGCACGCGTAAAGACAGTGTACGCAGTTAAACGTGCATACGCGTCGTAAATACGTGGCGCCGGCAGTGTCGCGCACGCCACGAGAAACCGAAAAGTGCGGTGTTTCGGTACGGTAGTTTCGGGGCGGTACAAGCCGACTCGGAACCTTTCTTTTCTAAAACTTGGTACTGGTACTGGAACGAGCTGATATTGGCACTGGAACTTGATCTGCTAATATTTGCATCACCGGAAGAACACATCACGGACCGACCTGAACGAGAGGAAGGAAGGAGGCCACAAACCGGATCCAGAAGGCGCTCACGCGACACCGAGGTCAACTGAACGTAAGTGTGTTTTTTGTTCTGGCCGGGGATCAATTCAGGCAATATGGCTTTCTTAGCGGGTTATAGGAAAGAGGTGCTTGTTAGGGTCGCGATGGAGATGGGGGAAACATTAGAAGGGAACGAGACCGTGGTTAAACTTAAAGCGATCATTACGGAAAGCGAGCAGTACGAGGAATCATTCGTGAAACAACTCGCTGACCAAGAAAAAGAACAGGTTGCAGAAATACGAGAGCAGGAAAGATTACGCGAAGAGAGAGTGTTAGAGCAGGAAAGAATACGCGATGAGAGAGAGCAGGAAAGAATACGCGAAGAACGCGAACGGCAATTTGAACTTGAAAAGTTAAAACTAACGAATCAGGCTCCCACGCGTGTTTCCATAGGTAGTAGCGACACGGGAAATCGAACTAATATTCGTATCAGCCAAGTCATGGACAAATTCAAAGGCGAAGGCGACGATATTACGTTGTTTTTAAGTGTTTTCGAGGCGCATGCTCGCCAGCTTGGTATTGCGCCGGTCGAATGGGTAAGCCATTTAATGGGTTTACTTCCTAATGAGGTGAACAACTGGCTCGTAGTAGGATCCGATTCACCGGATCAAGATTATGACCTAATTAAAGAACAATTATTAGATATGTACAAGTTCACGGCAGAAAAGTGCCGGCAGATGTTTTGTAGTCACGTAAAAGGTGCAAAGACCACTTGGAACGTCTATGCACGTGAATTAGCTAGTTATTGTAAAAAATGGGTCTCAGGTTTAAAGATAGAAACATTTGAGCAATTGCTAGATCTCATTGTAACGGACCAGATGAAGCGAAAGGTGCCGGCGGTTATGCGTGACCATTTCATTGATGTGTGGGGTGAGGTTTCTGCGTCCCAAGATTTGGCACGAAGGCTGGACACCTACGAAAACAACCGGGCTAGCGGATATAAGAAGGATTTCTCGCGGTTCGGCAATAAAGAGCAGGCAGGCGAACGGAAATGGCCGAAGGCGACGGAAAGCGCGCCGACCACTTCCAAAACGGCAGTGCCGAAGGTAGCTAGTAACGCGGAGTTCGAGAAGCCGCAAGAACGGACGTGTTACTTATGTAAAAAACCAGGTCACATAAAAAGATATTGTCCTCAATATAACAATAAACCTAGCGAAAAGATGTATCACGTGGCCGACGCTAGTGCGCCAGAGTTATTGTCTCCACACACATTTTCTGGCCAAATTTGCGGCGAAACTGTAACCTTTCTCCGTGATACGGGTGCGACGATTGACGTCATCAACGCAAAGCACGTCACGCCGACACAATATACCGGCGAGTCCGTATGGGTTCAGCAGCCCCTGGACGAAGCGCCGAAAAATCTACCGGTAGCCAAGGTAGAGATTGTAGGGCCATTCGGTACTCTTGTTACAGAGGCCGCAGTCGCGAAGAATTGCGACTTGCCTTATTACATTTTTAGTAATCGTTCTGCTACGATTTTGAAAGAAATAAAGCAAGGTTTCTTAGAACCACAGCCTATCTGCGCGGTGCGGACTAGGGCGCAAGCAGTGGCTGAGCGCGTAAGGGCGGAAGGGCCCCAGACAATAGAGGCGGTAGAGCCTGCCGAGAGTACAGGAAACGGCCGAGATCAGGACGCGTTCCAGGTAACCGCTTCGGAGGAAACCGAGGATGACAATAGAGTTGGTCAGGGCGAGGTCGACGCCCCGGGCAACTCGGAATCAAACGATCAGGAATCTGAATTAGATTTCGGTAGCATTGCTTTGGCTCGTTTGGACCCCACCGAATTTGCTACAGCTCAGAGACAAGACAAGGAGCTCGCGCCGTTGATTGAGCGTGCGGAAGGACCCGAGACGGATCGGCGCGATTATGTTATGAAAAACGGCCTATTGTTTCGTGTCCGGCATAGTAAGCGCGGAGAGCAGTTCACTATGTTAGTAATACCGCGGGTGTATCGTGGCACGATCTTAAAACTCTGTCATGAAGTTGCTCACGGCCATTTGGGGGTCACAAAAAGCAAAGATGCCATGGCCAAATATTTCTTCTGGCCGAATTGCTATAAGGATATTGAAAACTATGTGCGTAGTTGCGACAGTTGCCAACGAGTAGGAAACGGCGGCGAAAAACTTCGCGCGCCTTTGAAAATTGTTCCTATAACGGGCGAGGCATTCGAGAAAGTGAATGTCGACGCGTGTGGCCCATTTCCAGAATCGGTCACCGGAAACAAGTTTATTTTAACGGCGATGTGTTTAGCCACGAAGTATCCCGAGGCTATTCCGATACGGGACCTAACTTCGGTCACTGTAATTGAGGCATTACTAGAATTATTCAGTAGAATAGGATTTCCACGCGAATTGCAAACCGACCAGGGCACTTGCTTCACGAGTGCTTTGACAGCGGAATTCGCCGAGCGGTTTGGCATTAAACTGGTGAGAAGTTCGCCGTATCATCCTCAATCAAACGCAGTCGAAAGAATGCATCGAACTATGAACCGGCTTATGAAGGTTCTGTGTTTGGAGGCAGGGACGGATTGGGAATGCCAGCTTCCCGCTATTATGTTCGCGTTGCGCACGAGTGTGCACGAATCATTAGGTTTCTCTCCTGCCGAATTGGTGTACGGGAAGAATCTCCGTACCCCCATGACACTTCTTTATGAAAGGCTTGCGGGAACTGCGGAAAGTGAAGAAAATTCTGTAGTTGAGCATGTATTCAAATTAATCAATCGTTTGAAACGCTCCCGTGACCTAGCTCACAATAGAATGGCTGAAGAACAGCAGAAACGTAAAGTGTGGTATGACCGGAAGGCGGTCTCACGTACTTTCGAGATAGGCGCGAAGGTGTTGGTTCTCGCACCTAACAGGACGCGGAAGCTCGCGGTTCAGTGGATAGGGCCGGGCGAGATTCGCGAGAAAATTTCGGAGCATAACTATGTGGTCCAGATGCCGGGGCGGAAGGAACCCCGCGTCTATCACATTAATATGCTTAAAAGATACCACCAGCGGACAGAGTACTTGAATGTGCTTAGTTCTACGACTGTGACAGACGCAGGTGACGAAGACGCGCTAGATCGCTATGCGCTTAAATTGGATTGTTGCGACTTTGACGCGGAAGAAATGCTGAGCGGGACTGAGGTCGAACCGGAGTTTCGCGACGCTCTGAATACGGTCATTTGTAAGTACAGGTCAGCTCAGAATGTTTATGCAGATGCACTTAGTCGCATGTTTGATGATGTGAATTGATCCACCGGCGAGAATAGGGAACACGCACGTTCATGACATGTATAAATGTCGGTGAAATTCTATGTAAATAATTTTGTAAATTCAAGGGTAAACTTGTTTTGTTGTTTTTTTTTGATATTTTTATATGTAGATACATACATGTGTCAATAAATTCAGTTAAGAACGGCACATGATGTATGTAACGAATTCCACAATTATGTAATATTTCAATGTAAAGTAAATGTTTGTATTTCAGGATCTTATGTAATTCAAGATGCGTCAAGAATTATTATGTAATATTTCAATGTAAAGTAAATGTTTGTATTTCAGGATAATATGTAATTCAAGATGCGTCAAGAATACTTATGTATATTTATGTATATAGGAGTAAGGTTTAAATGTACTGGCAACATAGCTTAGGTGAAAAGGGAGGGGGGACAGCCCAGAGATTTATTTCACACATTTCGATTAAATAGGGTTTGATATTTTGGTATAATTATGTTCATGTTCATATAAAAATTAGGATGTAGAGGTCTCACGACCAGGTAACTTAGCAGAATTTTTTTCCTGGGCATATTTTGCTGCGAAAAAAAATTCTCACCCCCCGGCATGGGAGGGTCTGTAGCGTCGCCTGGTCCGGCGCCGGTGCGTCGGGCCGCTTCGGGGAAACCCGCATAAAGCCGGATGTGGGTGGAGGGTGGCGGCGCCACGCCGCGCCGGGTGAAAAGCCCTCAGGAATCCCGGCGGGAATTTCCTTCAAAGGGACGCGCGCGGATGCGAGTCTAGGAGGTGTCGGTTGTAGCTCTGGAAAGGCTGGCCAGCGAGCCGTGTGTCGCCCGCTGCTTGTAGGGTGGGGGCGAGCCGGCGGATATTTAAGGCCGCGCCGACACGAGCCTCGGGGAT